>PITA01003185.1:0-144301 GCA_004023965.1 Spilogale gracilis
TCTCACTTGTATTGAGTAGAAATCTGTCTGTTTGTAGCTCCTGCCTATTAGTCGCCATTCTACCCTCAAGGTCATTCAGAACTAGACAAAAGCCTCTTCCCCTCAATAGCCCTTCAGATGACTAAAAGAGAGCTCTTCTGCCTCTGAAGTCTTATCTTCTTCAAGCAAAATGTCCCCAGATCCTTAACAATGCCTCACATAAACTTACTTTTGAGTATCTTTATCATCCTGAGTACGTTCAAGTTTAACTCTCTACTTATTAAAATGTAGCACTCAGAAAGTAAGGTTATACAACAGTCTACAGCCCAGAGCCACTCCAGCCTGTCACCTTCATCACTGAAAATTTCAGACCTTATGAAAGCAGCCTGTCTACCTGACCATAGAATTGTGGTGGTTGAATCCTGTCTGTTACTCATTTTGTGCTTATTGCTTACCAAGATCTCAAAGTCCTAGCTTTTTTTTTCTTTTACTTGTGTTATGAGGTGAAACCAAGTCTTTCCAGATTGTGCAAGTGAAGTTGACTTTTTAAAAGCAAGGCACAGAACCATATCTGTTTTCCCCAGTAAATACTGTGTCGTGAGATGTAGGTAATCTCTTCACCCTGTGCTTCCGGTCTTTCAGCAGACTCTCTACCATATACCAGGAAGACCTTGTCCATTCTTACTGGACCCCGCAGTCCACAATAGCTGTCCCATTCCCAGTAAAATATCACACCTCCATGATTTGCATCTTCTTCCTTAGGTCCAGTATCTCTATAGCCACATGCCTTATTGTTCTCTGCTCCTTCTCCAAAATGACAGATTTGCCCCATTCATTCATTCAATAAATATGTAATGGCTGGCATAACATAAGGCCAGGATGCAATGGATATACGATGATTGGCAAAGGAGTTGTGGTCCCTACTGTCATGGAAGAGGTAACCCAGCTGAAGGGCCAGACAATTAACAAGTACCTACAGGGCAAAGTACGAGTTAATGCAGAGAGAAATAGGATGGAGTTATCAAAGCTAGGGGGAGTGGAGGGTATTTACAGAAGTCTCATAGTGGGATGACTTTCAGTTCTACTGTGCAACTCTAGGATGCAGACCTTTTCTAGTCTGCCTGTGGGTCAGCTTCTTCCACTTCCCATTCTCCTGACCCTCATATTCATGTCCTTCTGCCTTATCAAGAGCTTATGCTTTGGCCCCCTTCTGTCTTATTTATTCTTCTATTTTTTTAAGATTTTATTTATTATTCATGGGGGACAGAGAGAAAGAGAAGCAGAGGCAGAGGCAGTAGGGAGCCCAATGCAGGACCCCAGGATCACAACCTGAGCTGAAGGCAGAGGCTTAACCAACTGAGCCACCCAGGCACCCCTTTATTCCTCATTCTTCTCTTTAACTCAGAAAACCCTTTCCTTGGATTTAGCAAAGGTCAATCAATACAAGGGGAGACTGACAACTTGATGGTACCTGACTCCGTCATTCTCATGGATGGTGTAGCTTTTTCATTGTCTGTAATTCTTGACTCTAACTCAGATAGCTGTGTTTTCTGTCTTACCCCACTTTAATCTTTAGATATTTCACTCTTTTCAGTTCGATTTTTTTAGCTTTCTTGAGGTATAATTGACATGTACAATGTGATGATTTTGATACACACACATATTGTGAAATGCTTACCACCATCATGTTGATGAACACACCCATCAACGTACAGTTACCGTGTGTGTGTGTGTGTGGTGAGAATGCTTAAGATCTACTTTCTTAGCACTTTTCAAGTATACAGTACAGTATTATTTTTAACTTATAGTCACCATGCTCTACTCTAGATTCCCAGAAATGATTCATCTTATAAATGAGATGGAGAGACTAACATCTCTCCATTTTTCCCACTCCCCAGCCCCTGGCAAACACATTCTACTTTTTTTTTTTTAAGATTTTGTTTATTCATTTGACAGAGAGAAACACAGCCAGAGAGGGAACACAAGCAGGGGGAGTGAGAGAGGGAGAAGCAGGCTGCCCACCAAGCAGAGATCCCGAGACTTCGGGATCATGACCTGAGCCGAAGGCAGATGCTTAACGCCTGAGCCATCCAGGCACCCCGACATTCTACTTTCTGTTTCTAAGAGTTGGGTTTGACTATTTTTTTTTAATTTAGGTTTTACATATAAGTGAGCTAATATAGTATTTGTCTTTCTGTCTCTCACTTATTTCACTTAACATAAAAATGTCCAGGTTCATCTATGTCATTGCAAATAGGATTTCCTTCATTTTTATGGCTGAAAAAATTTTCTGTTGTGTGTATATACTACATTTCTTTATTCATTCATCTGTCAATGGGCACTTAGGTTGTTTCTGTGTCTTGACTATAGTGAATAATGCCACAGTTCTATCTCTTCAAGATATCTACTATATTTCCTTTGGATATATAAATGCAGAAGTGGTATTGCTGGATCCATTTGGAGGTCATTTTTATCATTTGTGTTTTCTCAGAAAAAAAATCTGTTTCATACAGGTTTTCATATGTATTTGCACAAAGTTAAGGAATTTGTTTGATTCTTTTTATTTTCTTGGTTTCTAGAATTATATCCTCAATATTATTCCATGTTTGGTACATTTGTGTTTTTCTTCTTTTTTCCTGTGAGTATACTGATAATGGTTTATTTTTATTTAGCATTTTTCCAAAGAACTGACCCTTGCATGTATTTATCAGTTCTATTCTTGTTTTCTAAAATAAATTTTTGCTTTTAATTAGAACTTTACTCCATTCTTAAATTTTCTGCTTGTAACTAGAATTCAATGCATAATTCATCTATTTCCATGCTTGTAGTTTTCATAAAGATATTGATGACTGAGAAGAGACCAACATTATGGAAGTGTTGAATCACTATTAGTATACCTGAAACTAATATTACACTAGAATTTAAATTAAAACTTAGGGGAAAAAAAGAGACACCAATATAAACAAAGACCCAACTTCCCTTTAATGTAGTTAGGGAACACAGCATAGTACATAAAGAGAGTAATACAGAGCCGGACACTGAGCAATATTCTCGCCAATGGTGGCCAGGGTAGGAGGAACTTATATTTTTCTCATTAATATCTCTTCTGATCTCAACAAGCCCAAGTTTTATCTCCTTCTATCATGTTGGTTTGTCCAATTTTCCATGAGCTCTTGTATCTCTGCTTTGATCTCTAGCTTTATAGAGAGATGGTTTCTGTGTGTATTTTTAATATTTTTTGGTAATCTATTTGGTCATACTTATCATTTGTTCCATCGTATTCTTTTACTCATAAGTATCCTTCATCAGCTATTGCTTTGTTTTTCTGTTCCTTCTCTCCTTTTTTTTTTTAAATATATTAACTTGGTATATATCTTATGCCAGTTCCTTTTGAATTATTGCTCATCTTTGAATGGGATGACTTCTTTCTAAATTGGAAGTTTGAAAGAAGGTCTGAGAAAGAAAAGCCCAACTTGTGCTCTCAGCTAGCAAAAGTTATCCAGTAGTTCAGAGTAATCTGTGATGAGTGCATTCTTCCTCAGCCCTGAGACTGGCAACTGTAGGCTGCCAACAGTACAGAATTCCTCTCTGCTATCCCACCTCACTGACAGATTGGCTCTTGCAGTTGGTAGTGTGTCTCTAGGTGTTGTCTTTTGCCCACCTCCCTGGCTTTACCCTGGTGCACTGGCTCTGGGGAACTTCCTGCCACCAGCCTGTGCAATCCATTCTAGTGTTCCAAAAAAAGCATTATTGTTTTGCTTTATGCCAAGGCCCCTGTCTTGAAACACTGGGCCCTCTCTGAAATTGCTGGTTGTAGATGTCTCCTCTTGGCTTTTTATCACCACCTCTCACCCCTATTTGACTCGTGGAATTTGGTAACTTTTTTTCATGTATTTATAGTTTGAGATTCTAGTTTTGCTGAAGATATAATTTATGTTATTTGTCAACCCTCTCTGTTTTGAGATGATTTCTAGAGAAGGTAGTGAACTATTTTGCTCTGCCTTTTTAAAACCACATTCTTATCTAAGCACTTTGAATATTTCTTGGCTAGAACAATTACAAATAGTTACATCAATGTATGATGTGATTTTATCATTCTTAACAAAACTAGATTTTTAGGAAACAAATTTGGCAGGGAATTATCTGGCTCTCTTTCCTATACTCAAATTGGCTTCCAAAAATGAAAGTAACAGCAGGAGCTACAGTCCCAAAATTGTACAGTTAAAGACTGAGTTCCAAAACCGTTCTCTGGTTTCAAATTTTATGAATATGAACCAACATTGTTTAGTTTGCTCTTTAAAATTAATACGGAGTGTAAATTCAGAGCTACAAATGTAAGATATTAATCTGCACAATGCTGTGGTACTGAAAACCAAATAGTACAATGCTGGAATATGAGAATCTTACAAGTATCTGAAGTATGGTTATCCGCAAAATAAAAACCATTGTCCCAGGATTCCATATGCTATTAGAAGTGCCAACATTTGTGAAGACCTATTTCCCATGACACTAATGAATGAAACTAAACATTACTGTCAGTGAAAGGAATCTAGATTGAATTTTATACTTTGTATCAGTGTGCTTTAGCTGCTATAACGAAATACCAGAAACTGGGTGGCCTAAACAATAGAAATTCACTTTCTACTGACCAGAAGGCTAGAAATCCAAGATCAAGGTATCCAGTGTGGTTTCTCCTGAGGTCTGTTTCCTTGGTTTGCAAATGGTTGCCTTCTCCCTTCATCACATGGCCTTTTTTCTGTCCTTGGTATCTCTTGTGTATGTCCAAATTTTCTCTTCTTATAAGGACACCAATCAGATTGAACTGTGGCACTACCTTATAACCTCATTTAACCTTCATTACTTCTTTAAAGGCTCTGTCTTTAAATACAGTCACATTGATGGCTAGGGCATCAACATATGAACTTAGGTACAGATACAATTCAGTCCATAACACACATCACATTATGATACAAAGGGTAAAAACAGATACTGAAACCAGGAAGAAAGGGAGGAAGGAAGGGAGGAGGAAAGGAAGGAAGGAAGGGGAAAGAAAGGTTTCCAATTCTAAATCAAAGGAGTAATTACTTAGGAAATACATTTTTTAAAATTACATCTGTCTTTCAAGTGGTTTCTCTTATCAATTTTGAATTTAAAATTGAGCTCATCCCTGCATTTTAATTTTATGTGCTCACACCATCATTCAGTAAAAACAATTCTGACAGTTGGTTTTTCTTACACGTGGGCTGCCTTGCTGATTCCATTCCCTCCATGGATTTTACGTTTGATTCCCGATGTAAAGGGATACTCCTCAGAACTCTGAACTTCTCAACAATGGCAAGCAGCTTGTGTTTACTTAGTTCCTGTCAGAAATTCCCTATTTCAAATTATACAGTCATCCTCCACTTACATCAGCTAGGGACTGAGTTCACCCACATGTGAAAGAAAATACAAATGATGGTGTTTAAACAAGGTTAATTATTTTCCTCCCACTCTAATAAAGAGGCTGATGAGGCAGGTGGCCCCACAGTGTCATCAGTACCCAGCCTTTCATACCTCCAGCTTCAGGAGGCACCTCTGTCTCCTTCATTGCCACTGTTTTAGAGGCTGCCTTTGGACACACAGGCTTGAGCGATGGAATGCAGAAAGGGCCCACAGTGACCCCCTGACGGATATAGACAGGCTCATCAGGGGACCCACCTCAAGATATCCAGAGGCCCTAACTGACAATGGGCTACTTCCAACCAGGCACAGTTGCTAAAAAAGGAAGAGTTCCTTGTGTCCCGTACACCCTCACCTTCCCCACTCTTTAAAAGCATCCCCCATCCCCTGCCTCAGGGCAGACAGCCTCTCCTTCCCATACTGCCCTACTCCCCTGCAGTGGATTCAATAAGCCTCTATCTCCTTTGCTCTGATTCAGGTGAATCCTTTCACTGCCTACACTACCTGCCTCCATCCAGTTGTCACCCCACATTTGACCCCCCCCATCCGATGGGGAGAGAAACCCAGTTAGATTGATTTAGCCAAATAGAACGGAATACCTTAATATTACAGTGACTTAAATCATTTTTTTAAAAAAGTAGGCATTTCAGAGCTGTAACTCTACAGTGTCCTCAAAGACCCATGCTCTTAAATATTTCTTCTTTATTATGCCTAGCACTTGGCTTCTATCCTTGGGCTTACCTCATGATCCAGCATGGCTGCCAGGCACCAGCTATTTCATCTACATTCCAGGCAGCAAGAAAGAATAGGAAACAGATCTGAGAAGTTGAATGGCTTAGCACATAATAAAAGTAATGGGCATCTGTGTTTATTAAAACATCTTTATGTGTGAGAGTTTGTGTATGTTATTCTCGGTCCTCATATAAACCTGGTGAGGCACGTATGAATGGTTATCCCTGTCTTACACTGAGGTGAGCTGGCCAAAGCTACAAAGCAAGAAAGTGGCAAAGCTGGAATTTGGACCCACGTCTCTTGCTCAGTTCCTGTGCTAGCACAGTGTGGTCCGGACCCAGGTCTTTTGAGCCTACACCTAAGCCAAGGATATTTGAATTTTATCCCCTCTTCCAGCCCTTCTTTGTTGTAATACAAAATCCATTTAATATTGCTTATTAATAAAGGCAACCTTGGTGTAGACAGACATGCTTTTCAAGAGAGGTGTTTCCCAAGTAACGAACAATTCTGCACATCTGCTCAAGGCCATCCTTATACTCTTGCCCTGTTACCAGGAACTACTTGCAAACAACAGGTGGAAGGAAAATCAAAAAGTTAATCTGTTCAGTTTAAAACATGTTGGAATTTCCCCAGGGAACTGTCAGTCAGATGGGCTAATTTTTAGTAGAAAAGGATAGCATCCAGAGGACACCACCATTTAGCATTTGTCTCTCTTTGCAGGCTGAAAGCTAGTTAAGGCAAGTGAGGTACAGTCTTCCCCTAACTCTTTTTGTATCACAAAAAGTAAGACTTTGCTTATTTGAGGGGTTGGTTTATCTGGTTGGGAAGGAGGAAATGGATAGCCTGTGGAGAGGAAGTCAGGAGAAATGGAGTCATGTGCAGTGACTCCCCTTCAAGAAGAGACCTTTGTGTTTCCTTAATTCAACACTTTTGACAGAAAACAGCACACTGATGTCTAGCCATACTGCTGTCATTACCCAGGAAGAAAATGAGATATCAAACTGTAAATATTTTCTCTGCACCAAGAATTCTCAATGCTTGGTATCCTAAAACAGAAGTTTCATAGAAGGTTCTTATAGCCATGGGCATTCACCTGCATTCTTGAGATCAAGTCCTTTTTAAAAAGATTTTATTTGACAGCTAGAGAGAGAACACAAGCAGGGGAGTGAAAGAGGGAGAAGCAGGCTTTCAGCTGAGCAAGGAGTCCGATGCAGGGTTCCATCCCAGGACTGTGGGATCATGACCTGAGCAGAGGGCAGATGCTTAAGGACTGAATCACCCAGGCGCCCCTAAGGATGTAAGTAAGGATTAGTTTAGTTAGTAAGGATGGCATGATAGGTTCTAAGAAATGGGTGGAGTAAGATGAAAGAGGGATACCGTGGTGACCGACATCTTATGTAATCTGCTCATTTCATTGTGTGTAAAAATGGTGCCCAAGGCCTGTTTGCTGTATTAACTGTTTTGAGGTTTTTGTAGGTTTCTTGTTTCTGTTTTGCCTTAATGGCTTTAAAACACAGTAAGAAATTCATAGTAAGAAATTACAATCCGGCACCCACATGTAAACACACACACACACACACACGCACACACACACACACGCACACACACATACACAGCAGGTAACAACCCGAAATGGTGGATGGAGCCTTATGTCATGATTACAGCTCACGCTGTAGAGACAGACCTGCACACAAGCCCCTGCTCTCCTGTTTAAACCTCCCAAAAGAATGTTTAAAAAAAACCAACACATAACCCATCACACATTTAAAGTTGTCATCTCATTTTTTACTCCCCAAATTTAAATACTTGCAAAGACTGTAATTTCCAGTTGGTCATTAATATGTGTTAACTATATTTTTGTCAAAATCTGGAACCACAGATTTAGCTCATAATTGTGAAAAATGTCCGTGATGTTACCCAATTGCCAAAGCCATTCCTCCCTGCCTCACCTATCAAGTTAATCAGACTTAACTGCCTGTCAGAAAGGAAGTCAGTCTTCATTTTGCAATTCAGATAAATGTAATACTGTGCCCACCTCCCGCCGGACAACAGTTTTGAATTCTCTGAGAGGCAGAGAGACAGGTGGATGATGGAGGAGGAAAGCCTTACCGGGAGTCTTCGCCTGGTGGAGTAAGGTGCCGCTCCCGGGAGACCTTCTCTCAGGAGCAAGGCTTTCCCAAATTATCCCTTGATTTGAGGACTGGGGGTTTTTGCATCCCAGGGCCAAGCTCCTTCAAAAGGTTTAAGATAAGTAAGAAATGTGTCTTTCATTTGTAAAGTGACAGAAAGACAACTGTGAAAGAGGAAGTGAGATGGGAAAGCCAACAGATCTGAGACCCCTGGTCCTTTTTGGTGGGGTTGATGTTGGGAAGATATGCTTAAGGAACTTGAAGGTCTGAGAACTGATTCTCCTAAGGTTATGACTGGAACCCCCCAGGGAGAGTTTGCAGATACCCCTACCTACATACTTGAACCACTGTTCACTGTTTTAAGCCTTTAGTGTGCTCATATGTACAATGCAAATAATAATAGTACTTCCTTCAAAGAGAGTTCACGCAGCACTAAATGAAGTTTCGGGTGCCTAAGTACCCACTCTGTGATCCCTACTGTTGCTGTCTCCATTCTTAATTCCACCCTTCTCTCCTAACAATGTCAATTCTCACTGGGTGAAGTCATCCTCGGGCCCATCCCTAACATGTGTGGGTCCCAGCCTGCGGAGCTGGGCTCCAGCCACACCCTTGCAACCATCAGCGGCATAACCACACCTTGGGCCTGGACCCACATCTGGTGGCAAATTCCACTCTCAAAAGGACAGACCTGGGTAAAAGCCCTCACACATCCTGTAGGTGGGCACAGGGCATCTGGGTGGGAAGTGCAGGGTTCTGACTTTCTAGAACTTGCTCTATTCAAAACGGGTCCATCATGGTGTGCTCTCCTGCTTGGGTCTAAAAGTCTACCTCAGAGCCGTTGTTGGACTCGGTTGACAGAATGCGTGTGAATGTGTTCTGCATGTAAGACTTGAGTACTACCTTGATGGCCTTTCTGACCCCAAATTCAGTTAACCACAGTTGCCTTGAGTGAGCTAATGGAAACTGCAGAAAAAGATCAATTACCAAACAGGTGGCACCTGATTTTTATTTCAGGCTCTGGCTTTCAGGCCTCAGGCTACAACTTCAACACTTACGAGTGGAGGGGTCCGAAACAAAGAGGCAGCCTGTCCCCAGTCACTAAGCCTCGAAGCCAGACTTACCCAGACGTGGGGCTGAGTAATGAAGACTGGGACCGGTCCACAGTCAGTGGGTAAGCTTTTCCTCAACTACTGCCTGTTCAAACTGCTTTGCGGCCCTTAGCCCAGACCCGACTCTCTCTACTTGCGGTGGCCTGTGTCCCTAGCAGCAGAAGCAAGACAGGAAGCGCTGTCATCACACCGCCGGCCCCGTGGCAGGGTTCGGAGACCGGTGCCCGCCAGCAGGAGCCTGGGCATCACCCCACAGCATGACAAGAGCCCAGTTTCCCCTCATGAAAACAATAGAAGCACACGGGAAGATCTCTATCTGTAAACCCTGTCCTCACTCTCTGACTGACTAGACTTCTCTCTTTTCCTTTAAAAGGTTGCTTCATGTTAAAAAATCAAGGGTCCCATAGTTTGAATTGAGATCTCTTTTAGCATTTTGTTCCTTACCACAATATTTTAAGGAAATTCATAAAAACTGATAGCCCTTCAATGATCTATACTGATATTTATAGGTGAGAAAACATTTTTCTCTTGGAAGTTTGACTTCCACCAGGCAGAGCGGCCGAAAGCTCTTGGCCCCGGGCACGGTGCTGCCGTGGCTCATTCCCAGTGGCTGCACACCCAGATTCAGTTAGCAAGACCGTGCTGCTTCCCTCTGTTCTTTGTAGATATTTTGCCTTTCCGAAAGCAGCCTCCCTTGGAGGGTACAGTTGGAAGAGAGCCAGATCCCAAAAGAATCTCCCACTTTTTGGGTGTGTGAGGGACGGAAGAGAGAGATTCTGGATAATGTCTGGAAAGTTCTCAACCTGGACTGTGCTTTCTGATGACAGTTTCACAGGGGCTCCCGATAATTCAGAGGCTGAACAGGAGGAGAACTTCTGGTCCCAAGCGCTGGAGGATTTGGAAACCTGTGGACAGTCGGGAATTCTGAGAGAACTCGAGGTAGCCTCGGTCCTGCTACTTATTTGTATTGTTTCTACATTCTTTTTTTTTTTTTTTTTTTTTTTGGTCCTTTTGAGTTTGCATTTTTCACATCAGTTCATTTAAAAGCTTTAACCCCTTTCCACAGGAGAAAGCTGACAGGCGTGTGTCTTTGAGAAACATGACTCTCTTGGTAGCTACCCTTTATGCTTATATTTTTGCTTGTGAAGCTGCCTTCCCTGCCCCCTTGCCTTCTGGACAGCAATTTGATTTTATTCAGTGCAGTTGAAAGTATTTATTTCCCCATCTGCACCCCCCACCCCGAGCTTCCTGACTTGTGCCTTCTGCCGTCTGCCGCCCCGACTGTACGGTCTGCCACCGCGTCGCTGGGGAGGGAACCATGCCCCCCAGCCGTGGCGCATCTCATTCTCTGAGCTGCTTTAGAAAGGTTTCTTTGGCATGTTTTCATTTGTAGCTGGTATAGCAATTAATTTAATCGTGAAGAGGAACATAAGAGGAAATTTTGTTTTATTTTGTTTTGTTTTGCCCTTAAAGTAGATGACAATGTGGCTGGTGAAAAGGGCCGGTCTGTGTAAAAAGCAGCCAAAATATTACACAGTACTTTGCTGGTAATTGCAAATCCTGATTCCATATTAACTTAGTGTGAATAGGAGTTGTGGCGAGATGGAACGTAATAGCTGGACTCCTGGTGAGTTCTTTAATCAAAGCCATGAATTTGCTGACGATATTCACACTTTGGTCGAGGAGGTCCTGGGCTGTTTCCTTTTATGTTCTTTTAAATTATCTGAGCTGTACAAAATAGAGTGGCAAAAGTCTCATTTTTATTTTGATGTCATATGAGGTCCCCAAGTTACCATAAGGAATGTGAATGGCATAAGTGGGTGAAATTGCAGTTCTAAAACAAATACTCATCTTTATATTATTTTGCTTCTCAATTGCATGTGTGGATATTTGATGTGATTCTAATGTTTGTGAATCTGCAAAGAGAATCATGAAGAAAAATATTAGTTGGAATTTATAAATATCATAGTATTACCTGGCATGAATTGAAACTTCAGAGCACAATTGAAGGGTCTGGAGATGGATAATGCTATGAAACTTAAATAAGTTAAGACATTACCAATTGATTCCTTTTTAGGCAACTTTCAAAAAGAGTAAAATGCTTAAGTATCAGCTGGCTTATTTAAACTTTTACCACCTCCTGTATGTAGAATGATTAGCAGAAGGGACCCAAACTGGGTAATGAGCTCAATTCACAATTCTTGAACATACCCTTGCTTTTGAAAGCACGTTTGGCTCATATGCCTTTTTCATTTTGCAGTTTGGTATTTCTCTTTTTAAAAAGCAGCTATTCTTCTAATAACATCTTTTACAGCAGAACAAAGTGATGTAAAAAGTAACACAGCGAAGTTGAGTTTTCACCAAGAAGCTGATTATCTCATGAAATCAGCATCTGTGAGCATAGAAGTCATGTTGCAATGGCCTGGAAACTTCTTCTAACATAGCGTCAGGCAGGTGTGGCCCTTGAAATCACAACTCCAGAAAGGATATGGGTCGAATTTATACGCCAAAAGGAAATTAAAACCCTCAGCAAGGAAGAATGATTGGCAAATCTGTAAATTAGAGTTTTACTTAACTGTATTGCAAAGAGGATTCATTTACTAGTTTAAATGAACTCTGATCACTTGATCGTAAATGTTACGACACAAAAAATATTATGGGAACAAGTTTCCTGCATGTGAAATTTACGTCCATTATTAAAAGTCACAGCGTGTTATAACCATCATAAGTGTAGAAGATCAGCTAAGATGAAAAATGATTACAATTGAAATGGGAATGGAAATTGTACGAGGCATTCTCCCCATTAGCTAGCGATTACTTAGGTTCAACTTTAGCACTGAAAAATGTATAGTTTTAACGAAAGAAAAATTCAATCTAAGACTTTGGACAAGTTACTTAATCTGTCTTATCAGATTCTTCTGTAAAATAAGGGGATTGCGATGATTAATGATTATATGGCACTTAACACAGAACATAGCATTTAACAATTATTCAAAAGAAATTATTATTTTTGCCATTTTTATTAATGAACACTGCCTTAACTTTTTTATTTAATATAGGAAGAAGGTTTAATTAAATATTAGCTAGAAAGACCTTGAACATATCCCCCTAAGTTTTATGTATATCAGTTATCTCATTGATAATTTGGGGAGGGGATTACAAGTATAAATTATGAATTGTGCAAAATGGGAACAGGCAATAGATAATCCTGAAGTGAAAATAAATCTTAGATAATTTAAAATTTAATTTATTTCAAGTAATTTATTTAAATTATTTATGTTTTAATTTTTATAGTCCTTCATGGTAATTGAATTGAAGTTCACTTTTAACAAAGCAATCAAGCTGAACTCTTTCTAGATCAGTTTGGAACATCTGTAGTAGACAAGGCCCAAACCATTACCTCCAACATGTATCCCACTGATCCCATGAAAAATGAATATAAAAAATAGATGTTAACAAAGCCAATAACTTACCTAAGTAGGTAAACAAGCATAGATGGATGGTCACCACTGCAAGAAAATAATCCCTGGGTGCTGGACAAACAGAGAAATGCTTTCGGTGAGTTAAGTGCCATAAAATAAAGGATGTCCGATGACACCAACAAGACCAGTAGCCCAAAACTTTCCATCTTAAAAAGGGATTTAACTGAAGTAAACCATCATATGGATAATCCACACTGGTTTAAATATTAGGGTTGTTTTTTTTTTAATCTACTAAAAAGTCAATTTTATATGTTTCAACCAAATGCTTGACTGGGAAGCAATCCAGCCTGGTCATCAGAAATTAGGGTCCTGGAATCAGAGTGCAAGGGCTGCAATCTCAGACTCTTGGGCAGCTTGCTCACCTTATCCAGGCATCCCTTTCAGTGACTGAAGTGGGGAGGTCTGAGAACTCTACTACGTATCGTGGAGACTTATGACAAGTATTAAATGACCTTCTACAGACACATATAGATAGTACTGAGCACATGTTAATGGTCAACGACCAGTAAGGTTTTTCTTTTTTCAAAATTATCAATATGATAACTGATCCCGTCAGAATATTGATGAGATAACTGGTTTTGTTCCTTTTTTCTCAGAGTTGTAGATATATATACATGTATGCCAATACTTGGCTAAAATTCAAAGATCTCATTATTGGTGTGTGTGTAGCAGGTGACTTGGAATTACAAAAATCTTAGAGAGATAACAAATGAGAATTCAATCACTTTGCAGTGTTCCCTCCTAGTCAATAATTTTAGACGGTGCCCTTGGCTTATTTACTCCATGGGTAGCTTTGGGTAAGTCAGCCTCAGTTTCTGCACCTACAGATTGGGAGTCACAACAGTGGCCATCTCAAAGTTGTTGTGCGGCTTAAGTAGGCAAACACAAGGACTCAACAAACGGCACTCTACTACTTCAGCATCAGTATGAATGCAAACCACTAGATCAGTGTAGCCAGCGACACAGCATGTGGGGTTTGTTTTCTGGCCCCATGATCTCAGGCAGACTCACCAGTGCTGGTTTACCATCATTCAACTGTCCTACTAAGGAGGACAGACCTGCCTTACAGACATGTTTTCAGAATTTTAGCAATTTCTAACCATGAAAAATGAACATCCTCAACGTGACATTGGTTTCAGATGCTTTTTTACTTTCACTTCCAAGATTCAGTCATGTTTGGGGTCTAATCTTGCCTTTCCTTACATGTGAACTTATTTGACCTGAGCCAAAGCCAGCTGATTGACTGACTGAGCCACCCAGGTGTCATACATATGAACATATTTGAAACTGAACAAATTTCCCAGTTCCCTGGTAAAACCCAATCCAAGTTTCTCAGCTTTTGAGCAAAAGGTTGAATCCAGTAGCACAATAAATGATTACTCTTTGACCTTTGAGGATTTCCCACAAAGACTGTTTCTAAGAAATGTAGACCTATGCCAAATGGTGTGGAGACCTACCTGGTCCTTCAAGAACCTAGCTGTTTCTTCTGGGACAGCCCATGTGGCCAAAGGGAAGACAGGGAACCACTGGTAGGCAGGCCACATTGGCTATTGCCAATCAATAGCCTTGTTTTAGCCCATTGTTACCTCTAGGTGGGGCTAGAGGCAGCATTGCCAATAGAGGCTGCCTGGTTCCATTGAAAAGTTCTTAGTCCATCTCTGTAAGATATATTGAAGTTGCTTCATGAATGCCATCTTTAGAGCCCACTCAGTGGAAAGTTAATGCTTAAAATGTAGTTTGCAGTAAGCAAATGTTAGAGCTTTTCAGTTTGCCCCAAAACTGCGGGGGGTGGCATTTGATTAAATAAACCCAGTGGCTTAAGTACTTAAATTGGATTTGAGATGTGCATTATAAATGTCACTTGGAAAGCATTTTCCCAGACTTTCATAGTTCAATTAGGACGTCCATTCTCCAGCCTTTGGTTGTGCCCTGAAGAGACTGTATTTTGACTGGGCAGAGGAAAAATGTGCTTAGTGTCGAACAATCAAACCCTTTCTCAGTCCACGGCTTAATTGTTTCTGAAAATTGTCAATGCCACAGGCAACAATTATGTCGGGGAGCACGATGAGTTTGAATCATGAGGCCCCAGCACCCCGCAGTCAGCTGGGGCGGCAGGCCAGCTTCCAGGAACGGAGCAGCTCGCGGCCGCATTATAGCCAAACTACTCGGAGCAACACCCTGCCCACAGAGGTGGGCAGAAAGTCTGTCACCCTGAGAAAAATGAAACAAGAAATCAAGGAGATCATGTCCCCAACTCCTGTGGAGCTGCACAAGGTCAGGATGCTTTCTTCCCTTTCCTTCGTCCCAGTCAGCAGCCATTCTGCTCAGTGTGAATGCCCGGGTGGGAGCGTGAGAATGACCCTCTACCACGGGCTCCGCCGGCGATGGAAGCCAGAGCCTCAAGGCGGATCATCAGAGACTCTGTTCTCAAAATGTGATCTTTGGGAGGTTATCCTGTAGAGCAGGACCAATTCGCTTTGGAGCGATGAATTTACTAAAAATGTATTTATAGCCTTTGGAAAGTGGGAGGCTTCTGTATCCTAGAGAGTTCAGATGAATTGGTTTGTCATTCCAACCCCTGTGGACGCGGAAGAAAGATTTTCTAAGTGTCCTACACTCGTAGCTTCATTGAAAATGAGTTTCAGGTTGAATATAGGAATGCTTAATCTTTAATCTTCAGAGTTTAAACAAGGGAGATGCAAGAATCCTGGGGTGAGGAGAGCAGTGGTCGGGGGTGTCTCCGATTTCCTTCCATTGAACTAATGCTTTGTTTTTAGTTAATACATAAAGACATGGACAGCCATAATCTCACCCCACTTTTCTTGAGAACCAAGACCCTCTCTGTAGTTGATACTCTGTTAATGAGAAATCAGTTATTTGCCTTACCCAGAAAAGCAAGTACATGTTGCATTGAGAGGAGGTAACAGGCCAGCCACTCCTTTTTTCCTTTGAAGTCTTCAGGTTCCCTAAGCACCCTGTGCAAGCTATTTTGTATCATTTTGAAGCATATATTTTGCAGCTGACAAAGGATGTAGTGAAAGAGAGACTAGAACGGGAAGTTGAGTTCTGAACCCCGTGTTCCAATCCTGGGTTGATTCTCCTACCCTTATTTTGCTCATTTAATACATATCCTGCATATTCAGGCACTGACCCAGTGTATCATGCACCCCTGAGGGGCATGGAATCTACTGGGGAGACAGTCTGAGAAACAGTGGGAAGATGGTGAGGTAGGTACAATGAGAGAGGCAGGACTCGGCTGCCTTGGGAGACAGAGGGTGGAACTTCACCCACTCCAGAAGAGACAGGAAAGTCTTCTTAGAGGTATGTGTGGACTCTGCAGGAAGGTGGAGAACGGGAGGGCATTCCAAGCCCTGAAGAAAGCTTGTGCAAAGGGATGGTGGCATGTTGAGGGAATGCAAGCATCCCAAAGTGACCAAAGCCTGGAATTTAGAGCCTTGTGCCTTGAGGGATGTTACAGACTTACAGAAAAGCAACGAAGTGTCTGATATTTAGGGTGGGGACGCAGGTTTAGACCCAAGTTAACTTGTTTGTCGAGTTTCCCTGTGTTAAGGCATCTGTTTGGAACACACCAGCCATCACTGCCCGTCAAATGTCCTAAGATGCTGACTGACAAAGTCCACGAGGCCGTCCGGTCCTCTCTGGTGCTTACACAGCAGAAACTATCCAGCCCGTGCCAGTTCAGCCGTACCAGGAAGCAGTGAGCCCCAGACGATCCCCTCGGGTGTCTAAGACTACTGCCCGCCCCTCTTCTCAGAAATTCTCCTGCCCAGGCCCCTCCTTCAGCCCCAAAGGGAAAGGACACCAGCATATATCGAGTTCCTATTATATGCTATACTCATTATATTTTTAGCCCTTACAATAGCCCTTCTTAGCAGATACATATTATCCCCATCTACAAGATAGGGAAATAGCAGGGATAAAATAGAGTCATTTTTCCTTCTAGAGTGAGGCACTTGCCTCAAAGGGAGAATATTGATAGCCCACCAGTGCAAAGACCCATCGGGCCATCCTGCCTGCATTGAAAGCATTTAGCAAAGATAATGATGAGAAATTGGGTGTGCAGGTCATTAGAGCTGCGGTTTAAAAAAAATGCCCGTGTGGCAAATTGATCTTATTTTTTTTTTAAAAAAGGCCTCCTCCACGTCCCAGCACAATGGGTGGCAATGTGTGGACTGATAGAACATCTGTGTGATGGAGTGTGACCCGGGAGGCCACCGGATCACACACATGGATGGGCCAAGACCCAATCCGTGGGATGCTTCTTTCTGCCTTCACTTCAGACGGTTCCCTTCAGTGGTCGCAATCAGTGCGTCTCCCATGTAGCTTCGCTTTTCTTCTGAATCAATCCCAAAGAAAATAGGACTGTCAAAAGTAGATGGTGCCCTAGGTATCCTAAGGCACAAGAAGATCTAGTGAAGTGAAAGGCAGCCAGGGAGTCTGAATTCTGGGGGTGGCGTCTGCTCAACTCCAGAGTATCTTTTCTTTTTGTAACTGATTCAGTTGTTCTGTCCGGCCATCCGTGTGTTGACTGTTAAGGACTTTCTCCAGGGTCAAAGTGCGTGAGAGGAAAAGTCACTCGGACTGCTGGCTGTGCTCATCTCCTGCACATGGGGGACTTTTGAACACCCCGGGATTGCCGGGCGCTATGAAAAAGAGCAATGACTTAGGGATGGAATCGAGTTATCCTCCCAGTGGGGTGCTACTAGCCTAGAGTTTGTTTTTTTAGCCCGTTGTTTCCTTTGTAAAAATAAGGGAAAGTTACACTGGTGGGTGGTGATGTGGAGAAGGGCCAGGGAATTAGAAAAACGTTCCTTTTCAAATTGAAGATAATCCCAAGCTGGGTGCACAGCTTGATGGGTGGAAGGAAGGCTGGATTTCAGTGCCCTGAGGCCCCTTTTGTGGACATTTTCAAATGGATCTGGTGGAGGAATTCCCAAGGAACTGCAGAGACCTGGGCAGAGAGGCAGGGGAAGCTCTACAGCACACCAGGCTGGGCGTCATTTTCCAGCTGCCATCTTTCTCGTGGCAGTTGGCTGCTTGGTGAAATCTTTCTCCTGGAGCACAGGTTGCCGATCTGTTCATGTCTGAGCCAGCACATGCAAGCTCACACACTGTTTCATGAGAAGCCGGATCAAGAGGATGTGTATGAATGGGCAGGCGTCCAGCCTCATTCCTGTGGAGAAAAAAATAAAAAGCAAAAACATTGCCATCTCTGGGTGACATGCTACTAACATCATCTTCAAAGATGAAGAATGCAGTGTGGGCTTCTCTTCCAGTTTCTTGGGTTTCAGCGTCTTTCCCTTGTTTGCCCGGGACTTTCTACCCAGTGTTCCATTCCTTCTCTTCCTTCAGGCCTTCAGAAAGTGCCAAACTCAGGTCAGGGTCTCTACGGTTTTCTTTCATTTCATGCCATCTGCTATGTCTGAGGCTCTTCTAGGTCTGGGCAAGTCTTCCTTCAAGTTGTCTATGTTCTATCCTGGACCCCAAAAGCGAGTTGACCTCCATGACATTTGGAGCCAATGTAGAAATGCAGCCCACTTCCTCTTTTGGCATGTGGATGGGGAAGGAAGTTAGAGTTGGCAAGATGATTTGATAATTAGGACGCAGGAGCGGGGGGGGGGGGCGGTGTCAGAGGGGTCACAGGGAAGTGATACTCAGGTTCCCTCAGTATTTGTTGGTTGAAATGATCTGAAACACATCTTACCTCACTATTCAGGACATGCAAACATCCACATTTCTATATGAATGCATCCAAAACTTGACTGCACGGTTTATGCCAAACATTTTCTGTTTTTTCCTTTGTTCTTTTTTCGAATGCTATCATATTAAGCTGACTTCAAAAGTTATTAGTGGGCTCAAAAGTTTGCAAACTACTCCCTTAAACAGTAATTTGGCGTAAAAACCTCCACTGATCTCCCTCATGATTACATGACATGCTTATTAAAATTCAGTTTCCTAAACCAACACCCCCGCCCCAGACTTGCCTGGTCAGCATTTTCTGGGAGTACAGTGGATTCTTTTGCACCCTGAAGGTTGAGGATCAAGCCTTTAGGTTTTGTTAACAGAGGTGATATTCTGTTTCAGTGAACTCCTTGGCAGCAGCTGGGTGGCAGGGGAAAAAGGAAATGAGGTTGCATCTTTGGCCCTGCGGCTTCTGGGTTTTATCTTTAAAATGAATTCTGGTTTGCACTATAGCTTATCACAGATTCTTTCTCTGTACAGATAAGGAGCCTGTGATCTTGGCTATTGTTCATTGATAACCCTTCTTTCCCTTCTGATGCTTAAATATCCTTTATGTTCACTTAATCTATTTCTGAGATGAAGTCTCGCCTCACTTCTTTGCATGCTTTAAAGCCAAAAAGATTTTTTTTCTGTAGAGTAGAAAGTTTCCCCACATTCAGAACATTTGGACTTTTTTTAAAGTCATATTAACATTTCCTTTTGCCGTGTCATTCATGTTTTCAA
The DNA here is from genome assembly GCA_004023965.1 of Spilogale gracilis. Lineage (NCBI taxonomy): Eukaryota > Metazoa > Chordata > Mammalia > Carnivora > Mephitidae > Spilogale > Spilogale gracilis. The sequence continues at coordinate 19,357 of PITA01003185.1, forward strand.
ATAAAATCTTATCCCATACTCTGCAGTTATTTGTATCTATCATTTTACAGAAAGGTCTTAAAAACCCTTTCTCAGCATCTTTGTGTATTTATGGCAACTGGTGGTATGAGCCTGGACATGGAAGTCGTCTGCTAGGACCCCTGTTATTTCTTATAGCTGCTTTGGCTGCCTTCAGCTTTTTCTGCTGGCCAAGTTCACCTTGCATTTTCAACGTATCTGATTGCTTTGAGAGGGGAGCTTTGTTCTTGTCCTTGTAAGGAGTGTCCCTTTCAGTGCCTATTGCCTGCTTCTTTTGCAATCTTCTCCCCAAGTCGAGAAGAGAGGCTCAGCCCCAGGAGGAAATATGAAAGGGCAAAATGTATCTTCTTCAGATACATGCATCTTTCTTCACCAGATATTTGGAGTTGGTGCTCAAGATCAGATGAATCCTTATGGCAGGCCTCGACCTTCTCCAGATAACTAGTGTCAAATTGTCTTTCTGTGGAAGTCACGAGAAGCTAAAAATGACACACGGGATAGACATACCTTCTGCTTTTGCCCACCCCTCTTTGCTAAGCTCCAGTTTCTCTTCCTCCAGGCCAGGAGGGGTAAGTTAGAAAGAACACCGGGCGGACCAAGGTTTGGTCACAGTCTGCAGGCATCAGCCGTGTCCCTTCTCAGAACCTTGGTTTTCTGCTTTAGCAAAGGAGGGGGCAGGATCCTGCTCAGGAGACCGAGCCTTCACAGATAGCATTGCACCTAGGGACATCGCCATCCTTCAGAGTCTCGCCCCAGCCAAGCAGAAACCCAGAAAAAGAGGTCTTCACAGCCTCCCAGCCTGAAAAGCAGATTCAGCATCAGAGCCCCCGAGGTGGAGATGTAAACCAGAATGGAAATCTGTGTACAGACAGATGGATGCGTGTCTAGTGACCAGTCACTGCCTCAGTCTGACGAGCATATGCTCTCTCTGTAAAACCAGGGCCAGCTGATAATCAGAAGGTTGTTGGGGGAACTTGGAATTGTAGAGTAAGGGTTGGAGTCTGTGTTATATGCTTTACATAAGTAATAGTATTCAGCCCTGACAGTCCTCCAAATGGAATCCCTCAGCTCCCTTGTCTATAATCTGGTTAAAGCCTACTTTTCAAAATGTAAAAGATATAATTCCTTTTTTTTAAAGATTCATTTCCTTATTTGAGGAGGGAGGGGCAGAGGGAGAGACGCCTAAGCAGACTCCCAACTGAGCCAGGGGCTGGTCACAGGGCTTGATCCCACGACCCTGAGATCATGACCTCAGCCTAAATCAAGTGCCGGTCACTTAACACAGAGCCACCAAGGGCCCTCATATAATCCCTAGAGAAATGGTTGTCTCATGTCAAAATTTTTCATATGCTTGCTTAACCGCATGAAGGGGAATGACCTTTGGATGATAAAGCTTGTTCAAAGGGATGATAGGTCTCAAGTCAGTGAGGGGGCGGGAGAAAAGCAAGAATGCTAGAATAAGATTTCCAAGTTGGGATTAAAGCTGCTCAATGACTTACAGAGAAATAAAAGCCAAGCCTTTGAGGTCATCTTTTCATTTGTAACTCTACTTGGCCGAGTAGACCAGTGGTCTACTCAGTGGACATCCCACGACTTTTCAGCAAGTTGTCACCCGCCTTGGCAGGGCCTGAGCTCTGAGCACTAGAAATGTGAGTCCCAACAAAGTTGTAGCCCCTAGATTCAGCTGATCCTCCGGTGGCGTCAGGGCTCCAGTGTGCCTTACTTCCTAGTCTTTGGTCTTCATCTTGGCACTTGCTCAAGGATCCACCAGGGCGCCTCTTCAGAAATGTTAATAGTTTCCCTTAAGTCTAGCTCAGAGCTCGTGCATCTCTTCCTGATGTTTTTATGTCTGTCTGTGGTGATCCAATATGTTCATTTATAGGTTGTCAGATATTGTATTATCTCTAGAATGTTCACTTACAGACGGCATGCTCTCTGAGGGTCACCTGTTCGTTCCCCTGGTGCTTGGAGAGTAGCCTGCCCAACCCCTTCCTTCCCCACTGTTCTGTCCTTTGACCCGTCTGGCTATCATAAGGAGTACGTTGATAATGGTCTTGCCCACGGCTTATTCTTTCTTTCCCTTAGATAGACACAGAGCTCTCTCCTTGTTCTGAGGATCTTTGACATGTCAGACCACAGCAACACCTAGAACGAGGAAATAAAATCGAGACCATCAGCGCTCAGGGCAGCAGGGGTTTGGTCTGTTGTATGTGACTTGTCATCCTTCCTGAATGACAGCGAGGGCCTGGCCCTGAATTCCCACAGACCCAGGGGGTGAGCAGAGGGCATGCCTCCCACCCAGCGATGCAGGTGGCCCCTGGAGCCAGGAGGCCCATAGACCTGAGGAGGATGGAGGTCGGTAGGGTGCAGAAGGAATCGGGAAGGGTCAAGAACCAGAGGAGAGCAAGGCCGGGGCAGACCTGGGAGCCTGAAAGCAGAAGCAGAGGGAGCAGGTGCTGAATAATCAGTGAGCAGTCCTGAGAAAAACCTTGGAACAGAGACTCTGCCAGCCGACCACCTTGCTGGTGGCTGGGGCAAGGGGAAGGGGCTGGGGGCAGGGCTGCCGGGTGAACTGGGGAAGAGACCCCGGGCCCTGGGGCCTCCACTGAGTTTATCCCAGAGATGTTGCCAACGGTTCTTGGTCTCCTTGGTCTCCTGAAAGAATTCAAGGAGAGACACACAACACAGTGGACAAGAGACACAAACATTAAAGTGTATTAAAGTGAAAATATACTCTGGAGATGTGAGATTGGGCAAGCTCGAGAGAGGGAGAGGGCTGCACAGCCTGGGGTTTGAGTTTCTGTCTTTTATTGACAGTTGTTAACAAGGGGTTAGAACATTCATTACTTGGGGTGGAGATGCAGAGTTTCATGCGTTTCCTTCCTTCCTTGGTCGGGGGTTTCCTGTCATGGCATCCGCCATCTTGGGCTTGTCTGGTTTCATCCAGCTTCTTGTGGCGCGCTGCCAGGACAGGCCTCTGACTTCCTCGGCGCTGGCCTCCGGGCATCCTGTTAGAGCCTAACTACGTGCCTTCTCTGGACCAAGGGACCCATGACTTGGTTTGATCTGGAGAATCTGGAGACTGATCTCGCTCTTTTCTCTTTGATGTGATGTGAAACGAGAGAAGTGAAGTTGCTCTGACATGAATTGGGGGAGAAGCACATAAATCCACCTCAGATCTTAGGAATTGTGATGCTCCCTTGCTTAGGACTCAGCTCTCCAAGGGCCAAGTCAGCCCTGACTTGCCCCTACTTAGAGCGAGGCTCCAAGCTACTGAATCTCTGCTTGTTGAGCTTCTACTTTTCAAGCCCGTGGTGCCACGGGCTTGCCAGGAAGCAGCAGGAGGCAGCGTTTGAAGCAGCTGTCCCCTGCTCTCCTCTGCCAACAAGTCTCCCCAGACAGGAGGGCAGCAGCTGCCTTTCCCGACCCAGCTTGTCTTGAAGCCCAATTTGAGTGGCACAAACTGAAATGACTATGACTACTGCTTGGGCTGGAAGAATGCAGTTGGAAAGGCCATACCTTTTTTTCCTTCCAGCCCCCCAAGGAGTATAGGATTATCCTCAAAGCCAACATTACTTGAAATATCAGGTTTAAAGGAAGAGAGCTACCCCAGTGTGTCTGTAAGAATAAATCCAAGTGCCTGGTGATTTATGGGGAGATTAGTACCATCTCTGGGAAATAGGTGTTGGTCTGGCCTTAGGGCCATGAGGCCAGGGGCTGAGTGGTAGCAAGGCAGCCAGGGCGTAGAAACTGCTTCTGGAATAGCCGTCAACCACCGTGACTTGCTCAAGATAGTAGACACAATTGCCTTGAAACTCCAAGGAGGGAGAATTGCTTCTGCTACTTAAAGATTTTCACATGTGTCAAAACTGAAAACAGAAACATGAGGTTTCTAATCTTTGCCTTGAGGACAGTGTTCAGACATGTGAATAGACTTGCTTAGAAATATAAAACAAGGCACAACTTGAATTGCGGCGAACCCTTCTGCCTCCTGTTAGAACTTCTGTTCCCAGGAGGGTTAGAAGCAATTGCACCATGTACTGGTGAACAGTTAAAATTGAACTGAGCTTTGTAGAACCACATTCTTGCCCAGAGTTAACATTTCAAGAGACTCACTGGCCCTTTTCAGAACAGAAAAATCTAGCCTTGGGTTCATAGTCCAGGTTCCCCAGCTGAATCCTTTGGTCAGCACAGAATAGAGACCCCACACAAAAAATCTTGATTCCTGTGAGCCAGAGTGGGCCACGAAGAGCTCTCGGAGCAGGAGTTTATGCAGACATTCAGGGAAAGCCACAAAGGGGCTCTGATCAGAAGAAATACAGCAGACATGATGAATTATTCATCTTTAGCTTGTTGGGCAGTTGGAAATGGATAGAGGCTGCCTGACCAGCTAGGAGATTATATGTGTAGGAAAAAAAAAAATCATGATTTAGTGGAAGGGACACAGTAAATGAGGTCAGATATTCCAGTACTGCATCCTAGAGCTTCTAGATCCCAAGGAGACAAGTACGTCCATCAGCTTCCTTAAGAGTCAGTGTTTTCATTAGCAGGAAGGGAATAATTCTGCTGCACAGAGTTGCTAGGAGTTCAAAAGCAATCATATGGAGGAAAGTGCCTGGGTAAGGAATTCATCTGTGGTAAAAAAAAAAAAAAAAAAAAAAAAAAAAAAAAAAAAGAGGTGTGACTTAAACCTTGGAATCCTTTGAATTCTTTTTAGACGGGAAATAAATCAGAAGAACTACCACCAATCTTCATGTAAGCAGGAGGGTAGCAGCGATACAGCACAATTTATTGTTGCTGCTGTGAGGGCAGCCACCTGTACTCCCCATTTTTGTGAATTATTGATTCCTGGAATCTTATCTTTTATGTCACTTTAAAATAATTTCTTTTTTGTTATTGGCTCTCTCCAGGAGACCCATAGAGTTGGTTATAAAAATGGAGTTTCCTCTAACCTTAGGAAATCTTTCCAAAGTAACAGATTAGTTTCAAATGTAACTCATTGATTAGCCTCTCATCTTGAAGAGTTTGCCATCAAGTCTAAGGCTCCCACACACCAAGCCTCTTGGTCTGCAACCCTGACCTTGAATGAGCTAATCCGTTAACCTGCTCTGGCTAACATCCAACTGGAATATTTTCGGTAATGTCTTACCACTGCCTGGTGTTGGCAGTAATTGGTGCCCCTCCTGAGTTCTGGTAATGGAGCTGACATCCAAGAATCGAAGGCCAGTTGAGCAATGAAGAGCTTCACTGAGCTCTACACCAAATGTTCCCCCACGTCCCCAGTGCAAGGATACTGGTCCACTGTGTTGGAAGACCTGTCTCAGATTGGAGACAGAAATGAGCTCCTTAATGTCCGTTGCAAGCACAGGCTTTGTGACCCTCACTTTTGGGGGCACCAAGAGAGTGTAGCTGGGGCCGTAAGGTATCTAGATACCAATGCACTTACCCATCCAGCCATGAGCACAGGGTCCCTAGGACCGTCCCCAGTACCTAGCTGTGAGTGGAACAGAGAGTAGGAGGCACCTCCCTCTAGGATTGGTGAAAGTCCCTGCCCCAGGTGGGCTACTTGTCACATGGTGAGAACACAACTAGAAACAAAGATGCAGAGGGGGTGGAAGGACAAGAAATCCCACAGAGAAGGCACAGACAAAGCCAAAGAGGGGCACAGAAGCAGCAACCTTGAGCAAAGAGATTTCATCTACTAATAAAGAGGGCCCTAAAATGGCAGGCTATCACCAGTCCTGTTAGCTATTTGCTTTCTCTTTCTCTTTCTCCTCCTCCTCCTCCTCTTTCTACCTCCACTTTCTCCTCCTCCCTCCATCTCCAATTTGGTCTTCCCTCCCTATTCCTCCTCTTCCTTTCTCTGAGAAAGGGGCATGAGGATAGGGGCAAAGGAACTAGAATATAACCTAGATATGTTTCCCCCAATGAAGGTACCTTGGAGAAGTGACTGATTCCAGATTGGAAGCAGAAATGTTCATGATGAGTCATGATATCTTGAGCCAGAAAGCAAAGAAGTTATCACAACAAATGAGTCATATCAAAAGGACACAGAGGTTAACATGAAAAACTCCCCTTAGCCAAAGATGAAAAAATTTGAATACCCCAAAAAATAATGATGAAATTACTTGAAATACAAACATCTATATGTAAACCCACATGTTCATAGTGATGCTTTATGAAAGTCATCCCACACACACACAAAAAAATGTCTTTGGGGCACCATTAGAAGTGTTTAATATTTTAATGCCCAGTCCTAAAAATGAAAGGAAAGAATTAACATTCATTCTGCCTTTCTGGCAGATCAGCATCCACATCAGAGTAACCAAATGGCATTGTTTGAAGAAAGGAGAGTTCTTCTTTACAAAAGAATTCTAGCTAACAAATATGGGATATGTTATAGGATTAGAAAAAGACTATCACCCTTCAGCCCCTAATGAAATTATTTAGACAATGGTCAACAATGGTCAAAAACATTAGACGAGAGGTTGATAGGGAACCTTACAATGAAGGCATTAAGCTGTCCTCCCCTGGACCCACCCAAAGTGGGACAACTAGACATTGAATGATGCAATGTCGTAGGGCACACCCCATGGCACCTGTGAGCCAAACTGACTCCAGTCAAGGACCCAGGGTCACTTCCGTGCAGAGGGACACAAGGACTAGAAGAACACGGTGCAGAACAAATACAGTTCCCAGGATAGGTCAGCAGCGTGGGACCATGCTCTAGACAAGAGGACAAGCAGAAATCTGACACCCAGGTGTCGACCTTGTTGGGATCATGATCTGAAAAAAACAACTCTAAAAACCACTTTTGAGACAATCAGGGACATTTTGTTATGGATTAGATATTGGAGGATATCAGGGAATCAGGATGAACTTGTGAATGAATTCGTAACATCGAGGTTATGTAAAAAGAGTGATCTTTCTTTTTTAGACCTTCACCCTGAGGTATGTAGGAGTGAAATAACTTAAGGGCTGCCATTTGCCTTAAAATAATCCCCCAAAGAAGAGGAAGGGTAGACGGAGCCCGTGGGGCAAGCTCTTGATGGTTGTTGGATCTGGGAGATGAGCATACTGGGATTCGTTGTTTGTTCTAGCCTCTCTATTCTTGAATACGTTTGCATTTTTTTCATTAAAAAAATAGCTTTCTGGAGCACCTGGGTGGCTCAGTTGGTTAAACGACTGCCTTCTGCTCAGGTCATGATCCCGGAGACCCCGGATCAAGCCCCATATCGGGCTTCCTTCTCGGCGGGAAGCCTGCTTCTCCCTCTCTCACTCCCCCTGCTTGTGTTCCCTCTCTTGCTGTGTTTCTCTCTGTCAAATAAATAAGTAAAATCTTTTAAAAAAATATAGCTTTCAACTAACAACTTATCATGGTAATGACATATATATATCAAGTCGTGATGCAGTCTACCTTAAGCTTAAAGCTTATACAGAACTATATGTCAATTACATCTCAACAAAACTGGAAATTAAAAAATCTTTTTAAAAGTGGCCCTCTCTTAGAACCACCCGCCCTGCCTTAGGAAAGGGACAGGACTCTTCCTGTCCTAGGGCCTGAGGCCAAATCATAATTATAGAGGGACCTCAAAATTCTTCTCTGTAATGAGTGCTCACTAAGCAACCACCTGTAGGTAAAGAGAAGGTGTGCCCTGGGAGCATCTGAGCTTCACAGTCACTACCACTTGGGTTTGAACCACTTCTCTGGACAAGTTTCCGACCCTCCATGAGCTTCCTCAGCCCTTGGGCAGGACCGGCCTAGCCTGGCTGCGTGGTCAGAAGTGGTCTCACTTCGGATAGCCACACGGTGGCGCCATTGGAGCTTCGTGCTCCGCCTCCACCCCCTACCTCCGCCCTAGCCACCTCCAGCTCTCCTGCTGGGGCAGCCTCTCGAATTCCCCGCATAGCCCTGGGGCGGGAGAGAGTTGGGGTACGGCTTGAATTAAATCCCTCTTAGTTCAAGCTCACGGCACATCTTGGCCAGTTCAGACTGGCTTACAAATTCCACCGCAAACCGTAAGAGACGCTGAATTTTATAGGAAACAAACAGAGTTGCTCAGGGGAGATGGGGGGGATGGGTAACTGGGTGAAGGCCATTAAGGAGGGCATGTGATGCGCGCTGGGTGTTATATACAACTGATGAATCACTAAACTCCACCTCTGAAACTAAAAAAAAAAAAAAAATCATCTGTCAAATTAAAAAAAAAAAACCTAGTCATTTCATTATTTTCACTAATAAAGATTCCTCCTCCCCTTCAGAGTTTTGGTCTCTCTGACTCATGCAGTTTGAACCTGCTTCTCTTGCGTCGCATTATCACTGTGCAGGTCGCATGGGGGCCGGGTTTTTACTAAGCCACACATACAGAGACAGAATGACCCTGCAAAGAGTATCATCCCATTAAATTAGTTCCCAATTCTTTTCAGAGCTTGTGACAGCCCCCATGTATGCGGAGGACCACACTGAGCAGGGATCCCCAGGGATCTGTGGGGGCCAAGTCAGTGAGTCAGGGCAAGGTCTGAGATGCTGCATTCTAACACACTCCTGAGAGATGGTGATGCTTCTGGTCCTCACTTTGACTTGCAAGGCACATTTATTTTTTTCCTCTTAAAGCAAAGTTGCGACAAAATTCTGGCCCCTTTTCTTCTAGTGCCCTTGTAGGAAAGAGGCAGGTAGCAGTAGAATGTTTATATATCTTAATTCATAGGTTCTAAGTTGCATGGGTTATGAAATACACCTGATTTCAGAGATTTTAAAATATGAAAAATAAAGCATATCTCAGAACCTATGGAATAAGGCGTTTTGAGTGGCAGTAGTGTAGAATGGTTAAGTATTTCGTGTCTGGAATTAGACAGTCAGGGCCCCACTATTCTTTACTTTTGTGACCTTGGCCGAAAGACTTAACCTCTGTAAAACTGAATTTCCTCACCTCCAATGTGGCAATAACCATGAGGGCTGCCTGGTGAATAGTATAGACTCTATAGACTCAGCCAGCTTGATATTTTAGCTCTTAGCCTAGCAAAAAACCAAAAAAACAAAAAACAACAACACACCACTTTTTTTTTTTAAGAGATGTACTTTTTTTTTTTAAAACAGCTTCATATTGTACCAAAGTACTTTTATTATTTTTTTTTTTAAGATTTTATTTATTTGACAGAGAGAAACACAGCCAGAGAGGGAACACAAGCAGGGGGAGCGAGAGAGGGAGAAGCAGGCCTCCCGTGGAGCAGGGAGCCCGATGCGGGGCTCGATCCCGGGTCTCCAGGACCATGACCCGAGCCGAAGGCAGTCGCCCAACCAACCGAGCCACCCAGGCACCCCAAGAGATGTACTTTTTTAAAAAAGATTTTATTTATTTATTTGACAGAGAGGGAGATCACAAGCAGGCAGAGAGGCAGGCAGAGAGAGAGGAGGAAGCAGGCTCCCTGCTGAGCAGAGAGCCCCATATGGGCCTCGATCCCCGGACCCTGAGATCATGACCTGAGCCGAAGGCAGAGGCTTTAACCCACTGAGCCACCCAGGCACCCAAACACCCCTTTTTGTACTTCCTTCAATATTCCCTACTTCTCTGAAATAAAATAACTGGGTATAAAAAATAGACCTGTTTTATCTTTACCTTTGGCCCTCTGGAGCCCTGAAGTTTTTACTATTTTACGAGAACACATTCACATAGCTGTGTGAAGAGTGCAACTGTTTGTATGGAGGGCATCGGGCAAAACTTAGTGACATCAGTGACCAGCTCAAAGCATTAAATGAGTGCCAGGTAGTGAGTATGCCACCTGGCAGGGGCCAGGGCAGTGGACCATCTGTAAATGTTACACACAAATGTGTTTGCCTCTGGAAGGCAGCCTTTTCTCGCTCTCATTCACTGCTGTTGCCGAGCACCCAGAGCCATGCTTAGAACAGGGTAGGGACTGGGTACACAGTTGGGGAATGTTTGCCTGATTGGCTGAACATCTGAGGCTCAGTCTAACTCTTGCAGGTGGTCAGATGGGAGGTGTGAGGATCGGGGGAAGCTTTGGCTGGCAGGTGGCCATAGGTGCAGAGGAACCAATGAGGCCTGTAGCCGAGAAGGGGAAGGACTTGACTTGCTAAACCAAAGCCTGGTTGCTATTCAAGCTGGACCCCAGAGCAAGGTGTTGGCTGCAAGAACACCTTGAGGTCTTTTAACTCAATTTGCTGTCAGTACTAATGTACTGATTAGCAAATAAAATGATGAACTCCAGGCTGGCAGTTGCTCAAAGGAAGATGATATGCTGAGCACTGTACCCAGCGTAGCATCAGGCACGGTAGGCAGGAAGGAAAGGCTCTGGGCTTTGTCCTGACATGCAGCAGGTGCAACGGGCATGTGGCTCCAAGAAAACAGAGAAGTGCACCCGCCCAGGGTGGGAGCAGGGGGAGGGGGACTTTTTCCCTTCTCCAGCAGTTCTCCTTCTCCTTCCTTCTCGATTCTGGGTGGGACTTCACAAATTCTAAGGCTGTTCTTGAAGAGGGGAAAAAGCTGCCGGAGCCTGTGGAGCTGCCTAATAAGCTACAACTCTGTGATGTTACTGAGTAAATTAATTTGCAAAGATTGCTGGCCAAGAAGTTTTACGCACAGAAGTCTGCAGCCAAGTTGAATGGGTCCTTCACGTGCTCTCACTTTCCAGGTGACCCTGTACAAGAGCTCTGATATGGAGGACTTTGGGTTCAGCGTCGCCGACGGCTTGCTGGAGAAAGGAGTGTATGTCAAAAATATTCGCCCAGCTGGGCCAGGAGATCTCGGTGGCTTAAAGCCCTATGATAGACTCTTACAGGTAAGACCACAGGTGATGTTTTGGTGAATTTCACTTCTCAAAGTCTTACTCGATCAATGCCTACCCATCTTTCTTTGCCTCAAGATGAGATTAGGGGCCCCTCCCATATGGGACAGAAGCTTTCTCCTTGAGTAGAATTTACCAGTTACTGAAATTGTCTGGTTCTCTGTAAAAATTATAGATTTTTAGACATCTTGAGATTATAGATGTCTTGAGAACAGTATTACTACCTTATGCTCCCATTTCCCCTTATACAGCGTACTTGATAGCCCCATATCTCACAGTTTCTATGAAAGTGAAAAGCCAAACCTTGTTTAGCGAGTGGAATGCTGTCATGGTTAGGAATAGTTTCAATGAGCCAAGCCAATCCCTGATTTTATTCAGTTTTTAGGAATAGCGTTTTGTAAGAAAAGACAGGGTTGACATCAGTCTTGACAGTGTGTTTAGCTGGAAGGAGTCTAGCACCAAAGTGTTGACCTCCAGAGCATGAGGCTGTGCTGAGGGGCTGGCTTTCAGACATGTGTTCACCAAGGCGTGTTATCACTGATCCATTAGGTAGTTTTAAAACAAATTCTGGTGATCATTTTTATGATGATAGCAGGATAGTTGACCTTATCTTGGCCTTATGGGACGCTTTCATTTTTCATAGATATTCCACTGTTTGCTGAGTTAATAACTATGGTTACTTAACCTCTATGTAGCTCTTCCTCATCCCTTAATTGGGGCCATGCTGTCCCTGCTTCCATAGACAGTGAGGCTATAAAAAGTAGACTGAATTTAGACTGTGAGGACTTTGGACGCTGTGAGAACTCTCTTGGACTTAACTCTCAAGTATATCAACTTCTTAAGCAGAATAATGACATCATGTGTGATTGAGAGAGAAAATAGACTAATAATAGACTAGGTGGATTGGAGTAGAACAGGGAAGGGCGAGACCCTGGGGAAGGAGACCAGATGCCTGTATCAGACCTGAGTCCTTTTTCCTTCAGTACATTCTGGCAGAGCAGTCTGGGAGGCAGGGGGCAGTTTGGAGCCGTTGCTCAGAAGAGACTTTAGAACCAGACTTTGGGGGCGCCTGGGTGGCTCAGTTGGTTAAGCGACTGCCTTCGGCTCAGGTCATGATCCCGGAGACCTGGGATCGAGTCCCACATTGGGCTCCCTGCTCGGCAAGAAGCCTGCTTCTCCCTCTCTCACTCCCCCTGCTTCTGTTCCCTCTCTGGCTGTGTTTCTCTCTGTTAAATAAATAAAATATTTAAAAAAATAAAAATAAAAATAAAAAATAAAAAAAAAGAACCAGACTTTGGAGATTTAGGACACTGAAGGCATGCGTTCGGATACAGTACCTATAGTGGGTTATAGTGAGAAAGAGAAGAGAACCAAGGCTAGAATCCTAAGAAAAACAAATTTAAAGGACAGGAAGGGATAAAGGCAGGGAAGAACTGAAAGTGAATTAAAATGATGAAGGGATCAAAACAGAGTGGTGTCGTAAAGAGCCAAGGAAGGAGTTCTCAGGATGAGTGGGCATCAAGTGCGGCCAGTGCTAAAGGCCAAAGAGGACAAGACCTGGAGATGCTGTTCCAATACTGGACGTTAGGGTCAGTGGTACGGTCTAAGTGTCAGGTTCCCGATGTGAGAAGACTGAGAATGCAAGGCAAAGAGTGAAGCAGCTTGTAGATGAGTTAAAAAACCCTTGGTGGTGAAGGATAAGGAGAAATGAAAGAAGATGAGCACTTGTATGAGCTGAGAAGGGGGATGGGCTCACTTCCGAGAGGTAGTTCATCAGTCAGGAGCACAGCTTCGGAGTCAGCCGGACTGCCTGGGATCGCATCCTAGCTGGGCCACTTAACAGCTGCTGTTCTGAGGCAAATCTCTTCACTCTGCCTCACTTACCTCATCTGGCAACTGGGCTAGGTGCAGCCCTTGGAGCACCTGCCGTCAGCAGGGCAGCCTGCCCAGAATAGAGCTTTTGGGCTGGGTCCCTGTTCCCTGCTCCCAAGGCCCTTACGATGTAGTAGCAAAGAGTAAGTCAGCCAGTGGCCACTGCCTCGTGTGGTCAGAGAAGGCCTCTCAGTGCAGGCTCCTCCTTTAGGCACCTTCAGGGCGCCTGGTACACCAGGAGTGTTACGCTGGGGGTTGAGAATCCAACAGTAATTCAAAATGGCTCTTCTTGATTTTTCAGGTTAATCATGTCCGAACGAGAGACTTTGACTGCTGCCTTGTTGTGCCCCTCATAGCAGAATCTGGTAATAAGCTGGACTTGGTTATTAGTAGAAACCCACTGGCTTCACAGAAGTCTCTAGAACAGACTCTACCGGGAGGAGAATGGAGTGAACAGAACAGTGCTTTTTTCCAACAGCCTAGTCATGGTGGTAATTTGGAGATACGAGAACCCACTAACACATTATAGCAATGCTTTTTATAAAGCGGGACAAAAGACAATATCTACATGGTGCTAAAAAAAAATCCCTTTGAGATTTCTGTGGCGTTTAAAGCACAGATATCACGTGGCATTAACTGCAAGCACAGGGGTCTTTTAAATCTCTCTCATGGCTCATGTTCACTTCCCCTTTCAAGCCGAAGAGCTTTCTTTCTTGGTGACTGCTGTGGTGTATGGTGGGCTATTCCCTGCCGGGCCCGATGGTAGAGGAAGAGAAAAATATATAGGCGCCCCTTCCCCCAATTAACATTAGAGGAAATTTTTTACAAGTTCATCTTCCAGTCACTTTTTAAAAAGAGAAATGTCTGTTTGAAAATATTCTCTATGACAATTTCCTTAATTCACTTTGAAATCGCAGTTTCTTACTATGATGTTGTCAACGTTAGGAACTTGACCAGCAAGGCTTGTCACAAAGCTGGCTCTCCTAGGGAAACTGGAGTTTGAGATGCAGCTGGGCCTGCTACCATGGGAGGGGTCGAGGTGTAACCATTATCTTAAAACGTTTCAGCGATGATGCACGTAGGAGACCATAATAGGTGGTGGTAAATATTTTGCCCCAATATAGGAATGATTTTAACTAAGATGTATGCTATTCCCTATGCAACAAATGAACAAACAGGATATGTCTTGTGACCTGTTTTTTTTTTTTAAAGACACACTTTTAATAGCTGCGAATCTCTGATAATGAATTAGAGTGCTTAGTAACACTGAGAATTAGTTATTTTTAAAATTCAAGACTAAGAATTTCAGAGTGAATGAAGAGTCTATTAAAATGAGGTTTATCTTAATGCTAGGCAGATCAAACTCATCTTGCTTGCCATGTTTTGGAAACTGGTTAGAGAAGGGTGTACAGCACACATAGCTTTAAGATGACACTGGACTATCTTTTGTTCTGAGCCATGCTACTTTACTGAAATTGTAAATACATTTTTCACGAAAATGCATTGCCAATTATCACCATCCCTCAAAGCAATAAACGGTGACAGTTGCTTTTAAGATGTTTGTCAGCAGCTGTTCTCATTTGTTCCCATCTTTTGAATAGTTACACTGATAACTGTTATTTGGTGAATATTAAAAAAAAATAGGTCTGTATATTGACTGTAGAATCTCCATTATTGAAATGATTATTTTCGAAACATTTTCATTTTGGTCAATGGTTCCAACAACTGCTTAAGTAAAGCATTCGAACACTGTGTCCTTTGTTTAAGGAAAAAGCTCACCTTTCTTTTTGTGCAGAGAAATATATTATTTCAATCATATTTCACAACCCGCCAGGGCAAGAGAGTATAAAGCAGAATCATGTTAAGAGAAAAAAAAAGATCATGAGTCACTTAAATATGTATTTTTATTTGTAACAAACAAGTATTAAGCTGTAAAGTATTTTTGTACAAATTTAATACTTTAATAGCATGGTATTTATTGTCTATGTATGGTTTTGGGGAATTCAAAATTGTTGCAAATATTTGTATGGGAAAAAAACCCTCTACCAAATGGAATAAACAGTGATTTTAAAAAGCCAAAAATTATGATATGTGATTTTTTTTGGTTCTTTGATTTTATTTTAGTATTCTAGATGGGCCCTACACAATGCTTACTATTACAGAATTTTCTAAAGGGGAAAGTTTTTGCCGTACACTTGAAAAGAATGGGAAGAACATGGGTTTTAAAAATCAGAGCTGGGTTTGAATTCCTGCTCTGGTACTCACTGGTGGCATAAAATTCAGTTACTGTGAGTCAGTTTTCCCTCCTGTGCTACTGAAGGTCCTATCTGCACTTCAAGACGGCTGTAAGGACAAGATGTAAAAGATATGTTTAACTCCTAAAACAGCCTGCAGACAGAAATACTTCCAGATGAACTACACATTTATTTTAGGTAACAAAGACAGATTTCAATTCAAGGATCATAATAACATCTACCCTCAGAGAATATTATATGTATTCTATGAAATACATTTTTTATTTTTTTATGAAATACATTTATATAAATGATTGAAATGTACAAATGTTAATGTATGCTATCTTTAAAAAAAAACTACACTGTAGTCCCAACATTTTCATTTTTGCAGACTATCTTACAGGTCTTGTAAATTTATAGGAACAAGGCAAGGATGTCTATTCTCACCACTTCTATTCAATTTATTACAGATTCTGGCCAGAGCCTTAAGACAAGAAAATTAAATAAAAGGCATCCAGATTAGAAAGAAGTAAAATTATCTCTGTCTGCAGATGATATAACCTCACACATAGAAAATCCCAAGAAATCCACTAAAAACCTACTAAAACTAGTAAATGAATTTAGCAAGATTGAAAGATATTGAAAGATACATGATCAGTTGTATTTCTATACGGAGCAATGAACCAAAAATAAGAAAAAAAAATCCATTGACATTAGGATCAAAAATAAAATACCCAGGAATAAATTTTAAAAATGCAAAACAGGGTACCTGGATGGCTCAGTTGGTTAAGTGTCTGCCTTCAGTTTGGGTCATGATCTTGGAGTCCTAGGATCAAGCCCCACATCAGGCTCTCTGCTCAGTGGGGAATCTGCCTCTCCCTCTCCCTCTGATCCTCCTCCCACTGTACTCTCTCTCTTTCTTTCTGTCTCAAATAAATAAAATCATTTTTTCAAAATGTAAAAAATAAAAATAAAAAATGCAAAACAAAGCATTGTTGAAAGAAATGAGAGATGACATAAATAGAAAGACATTCATGTTCATGGATCAGAAGACTTAATATTAAGATAGCAATACTCTCCAGATCTATAGATTGAATACAGTGACCCTTCAGTATCCAACTAGCTGTTTTGCAGAAACTGCTAAGCTGATCCTAAAATTTATATGGAAGTGAGGGGACTCAGAAGAGTCAAAAAATCTTGAAAGAGAACAACAAATTAGAGGGCTCACTTTTCTTGATTTTGAAACAAAGCTAACAAAGGGCACGGCGCTGGCATAACAATAGATGTATACATTAATGGAATAGAATGAGAAACTCAGGATCCAGAAATAAACCTTCACATTTATGACCAACTGATTTTTCAAAAGGGTGTCAAGACAAGTGAATGAGGAAAGAACAGGGTTTTTAAGAAATAGAGCGGGAACAGCTAGATATCCCACATGCAAAAGAAGGAAGTTGGACCCTTGCTTCACCATACACAAATACTAACTCAAAATGAATCAAAGTGCTAAAAAAAAGATCTAAAACTATTTAAATTCTTAGAAGAAAATCAGGAGTAAACCTTCATGACTTTGGACAGGCAGTAGTTCCTTAGATGTAACACAAAGCATGAGCAACAACAACAAAAATGAGATACATCGGACACCATCAGAATTTCAAAATTTGTGCGTCAAAGGACGTCAAAAAAAGTGAAAATAAAATCTACAGAATGGGATTTTTTTCTTTTTTTTTTCTTGCAAATAATGTTTCTAATAAGGGCCCTTGTATGTAGAATAAAAAACTCATATCTTGATAATAAAAAGAAAAATAACCCAACTTAAAAATGGGTAAAAGATTTGAATAGACATTTCCCTGAAGTGGTCATACAAATGACCAGTAAGCACAAGAAAAGATAATTAACATCATTAGCCATAAGGGAAATGCAAGTCAAAACCAGAGTGAGGGAGGGCTGCCTGGCTGGCTCAGTCAGTAGAACGTGACTCTTGAGTTGTGAGTTCAAGCCCCACACTGGGTGCAGAGATTACTTTAAAAAAATAAAATCTGGAAGAAAAAATAAACACACCGAACTATCTCTTCACATCCACCATGGCTATAATCAAAAAGTCAGATAATAAAGATGTTAAATTGTGGAGAAATAGGGAGAAACCCTCACATTCCAAGTATAAATACAAAAATGGTGCAGCTGCTTTGGAAAACAATCTGGCAGTTCCTCAAAAGGTGAAACAGTGACCATATGACCAAACAATTCCATCCCTTGGTGTATGACTAAAGGAAATGAAAATATATGTCCACAGAAAAACTTGTACATGGATGTTCATGTAGCATTTTATAATAGCTAAAAAGTGGAAACAACTCAAATATCCTTCAACTGATGAACAGAGAAATTCAATGTGCTATACCCACACAATGGAGTAGTACTTGGTAATAAAAGGAGAGGAAGGTCTTTTGCCTCACTGCACTAATGAAAGCAAGATAGGTCAGCAGCAACTCTGCTGGGGCTACTGGCAAGAAGTTGACCAGAGCTCCTGATTTCTGCCCCATCAGCTCAAACCAACATGGTCTGATCCAGAAATATAGCCTCTATAGTTGCTGCCAGTTTTTCCATCAGTCCACAAAGGATACAGGCTTCATCAGGTTGGACTGAGCGAGCTTTCTTGCTTGGAATCTCCAAGACCTCTACTCAATAAAAGGAACAATGCTAGCTCTTTGTACACAGTATTTTTTAATCTTTAAAAAAATGTCCACAACAGCCAAACTGAAGATGCCCTTCAACAAACAAATGGATAAAGATGTGGTCCATATATACAATGGACTATTACTCAACCATCAGAAAGGAAGAATACCCAACTTTTGCACCAACATGAATGGGACTGGAGGAGATTATGCTGAGTGAAATAAATCAAGCAGAGAAAGTCAATTATTGTATGGTTTCACTTGCCTGTTGAACATAAGGAATAGCATGAAGGAACATTGGGAGAAGGAAGGGAAAAATGAAGGGGGGGCCTCAGAGGGGGGAGATGAACCCTGAGAGACTGTGGACTCCAAGAAACAGACTGAGGATTTTAGAGGGGAGGGGAATGGGAGGATGGATGAGCCCAGTGATGGATATTGAGAGGTCCACGGATTGCATAGAGCACTGGGTGTTATACGTAAACAATCAATCTTGGAACACTGCATCAAAACTAATGATGTACTGTATGGTGACTAACATAATAAAAAATAACAATAAAAGAGAGAGAGAGAGAGAGAGAGAGAGAGAGAGAGAGAGGTGAAGCACTAATACGTACCACAGCAGGAAGTCTGAAGTCATTCTGCTAAGCTAAAGAAGTCAGTCATAAAGGACCATGTATTGTATGATTCCATTGATATGAAATGTTTGGAACAGGCAAATCAACAGGGACAAAATACATCGTAGTTGCCTAGGGCTGGAGAGGATGAGGGGATCAGAGGCAAGAGGTACAGGGTTTCTTGGGGGGGGGGTGATCAAAATGTTCCAAAACCCAATGTGGTGGTACTAGCACAACTCTGAATATACTAAAAGCCACGGAGTTATACACTTTAAATGGGTGAACTGTATGTAAATTATATCTCACTGAGGCTATTTTTCAAATATTGGAATCACAGATAAATTTTCTTCTTTTACCATTTAGCAATAAATAAAACTTTAAAAAATAATAAAAATAACTGAGAGAAAACAATTTTCCGAAGCGGAGTGTCTTCAAAGCAACATATTCCTAAAAGGAATGCCAGTTATGGGACATGATGGAGGTGTTAGGTAACCTACAGTAGTAATCATACAGATGACATAAATGTACCCAAAAAATATGGTGTACGTCTTCAACCTACACAGGGTTATATGTCAATCATATCTCCAATTAAGAAGAAAAAAATGTCCTCCCAACTCAGAAGGTAATTTCCAGGAAAACAGTCCTGGGGACGTGGGTCCGGCCAGCAGTGACACAGCGGGCAGCCACGTTGCCAACAGACCAGCAGAAGACCCGGCATCCTGAAATGTGTGCCAGTCATACAGGGGGTGTAAGTACAGTTCCTCTTGACCATGGCTTCAGACCGCTGGCAGAGATCGCCCACAATGATCGCGGAAGTCAATAAAGGCATTATTGTAAAAATAAAACACTTTCTAAAGTAGAGAATTTTTAAAAACCAGAAAACACACAGCAAGTTTTGCCTGAAGTTATGTCTAGGGTTACCAGTTCTCATGATGACAGATGTTGAAATCACTATAGTTTTCTCGGATCAAATGCATTCAAAATATCTGCTAATACAAACACAAATAAAACTCCAGTTACAGACATCCTGTTTTGTGTCTTGAGAGTTTGAAGCTATGATGTTCATTTTGTGTTGAGTAGGAACAAAGAGAGAGAATTACTTTGGGCCATCTGAAACAAAATTAAGTTCCTTGGTTATTTGTGGATTTGAAAAGTTGCCTGGGGGTTAACTGATTTAGTCTCAAATTCTGTAGTCTGGAAGACACTTGTGGAGATGCTTCTTCCACCTATGAGGATAACAATAAAAATAAAGTTAGTTTTGTGAAAATACAGTTTACCCTATGGACTTCTATTCCCTATCACCCCCCCCCCGCCCCCCGGGGAACTTTGCATAGACCCGAGCAATCAGCTCCTCGGGGTAGCCCCAGCTCCCAGCTCTGGGACAGGCATGAAGAAGTGGCTACTGGTTGAAGAAGTACATATATATAATTTCTAACGGTGTGGCCACTACCTAATTTGGCAGCCGAGTTCAAGATTAAAATGTGGGCCCTTTGTTCAAAGAGAAGAATTTCACAACGCCAAGTAGAGAACACTAAAACAAGTTTGAGGCACAAAGCCCCGTACCACTGACTGCTCAGGGTGCACGCCCAGGATGCCAGGCTTGGGTGTGGTAAGAAGCGACAGTGCAAGACCCCCATCCTTGGTACTGTTGGTGATTCCCAAGCACAAGGCAAGGGACCAGTATGGTCACTAGAAAGCTTCGCCACCACAGGGAAATGAGAAAAAGAAGCACAATTCAGGGGCGCCTGGGTGGCTCAGTTGGTTAATCGACTGCCTTCAGCTCAGGTCATGATCCCGGAGACCGGGGATCGAGTGCCACATCGGGCTCCCTGATCGACAGGAAGCCTGCTTCTCCCTCTCTCACTCCCCCTGCGTGTGTTCCCCCTCTGGCTGTGTTTCTCTCTGTCAAATAAATAAAATCTTTAAAAAAAAAAAAAAAAAGAAGAAGAAGCACAATTCAATTCACCTTTCACAATGTGACTTCTGCTCAATTTATGTGTCAACTTTATGGGTTAAATTTACGTGTCTACTTGGCTAAGCCATGATACCCTGATATTTGGTCAAATACTATTCCAGGTGTTCCTGTAAATGTATTTTTAGAAGAGATAAACATTTAAACCGGTAGACGATGAATAAAGCGGATTATCGTCCATAGTGCAGGTAGGCCTCCTTCCATCAGCTGAAGGCCTTAACAGAAAAAAGACTGCCTCCTGGAGGTAGTGCCTCTGCCTGTGGACCCAAACTGAGGTATCAACTCTTTTGGTCTCCTGTCTGCCCGCCTACCCTGCAGATAGATTTTAGACTTGGCAGCCTCCACAAGTATGAGCCAATTCCTTAAATGAATCTAAATAGGGGCACCTGGGTGGCTCAGTGGGTTATGCATCTGCCTTCAGCTCAGGTCATGATCTTAGGGTCCTGGGATCAAGCCCCACATCCAGCCTCCTGCTCAGCAAGAAGCCTGCTTCTTCCTCTCCCTCTGCCCCTGCCTGTGTTCCCTCTCTTGCTGTGTCTCTCTCTGTCAAATAAATAAATAAAATCTTTTAAAATCGATCAACCAATCAATCTAAATAGATGAATGATGATAAGAAGTAGATAGGTAGATAGATAGATAGGGATACAAACACAGCCTATCAGTTCTGTTTCATTAGAGAACCCTGACTAATACAAGAACTATCTTTATTTGGGATTTTATGATTATGTCCTTCTTAGATTTTTTTTAATGACAAAATGTCATTTTCCTTCAAAGAATTCTGGAAATCACTGCTTTGTATGATAAACTTCAGAATATTTATACAGATGCTTTTTTAAAGAGACATTTTTGTGTTTCCCTTTTTGGTTGTGGGACATGAGGCCAAAAAAAAAAAAAAAAAAAACCCACAAAAAAGCCACAACCCAAAAAAACCAAAATCAGGACATTTTCTTTCAAAGGTTTTTTTCAAAACCCAAAGCTGTTAACCCACAGAAAAGCAAAAGCTTTCGTTGAGGAGGGGCTCTGTCTTTAGTACCTACAGAATTTAAATGCTGACTTGGCTCTGATGTAGCCATGTGGATATGAAGGAAAAGTAGTGGGGACAGTCCTGGTCATTGAATCTGAGCTTTTAGAAATCACACATCTCAATGCACTGGAAAGTCTAGACAGAGCAGTCCCTAATTTACCAGGCCTGAGGCCTTGAATTCTTAGTTTCCTCATCGCTAGGGATTTCTGTAGCTGTCACATACTTCTGGCAAGCCTGAGAAAACTTATCCTCTTCAGTTAGAGGACAGTGACAGCAGCCAGCACTGGCCTCTTCGTGTTCATAGACCTTCTGCGGTGTTGGTCTTGGCCGGAGTGTCAGACCTTGGGCCAGTTCAGCGGGGAAGAGGGATAATGCTGTCACTGTCTCTCTGGACCACCACAGAAACCAAAACTCGCCAACCCCATGCTGGTGCAAAGAAATAACAGGCAAGAAACTTTTAAGAAACGACTTCCTTTGGAATTTTCTGTTCTACACCAAACACCTTATTATCCCAGGGTCTTTGGAAGAGGTAACGCTTTCCATTTCAGAAAACGATGTTGTGCTGAGATGGAAATTCCACATCAGAAAGTTGATCTGGAGCATAGAATGGAACTTAGAATCAGCAGGGACCCTACTGCTTCCAAGAAGGAAAAAAAAGAAACTTTGCTTTCACTATGCCTACTTTTAATCATTTTGGGTACAAAACCTGGCTCTCGGCCTCTTTTCCCAATCCTGATTAATGGTGCCTGGATCGCCCCGGTCGCCCAAGCCAGAAGCCGAAGACTCACGCTCAGGCCCAACTGCACCTCACCCCCCATATATAAATGACCATTAAATCCCATGCAGCCCCTCCCCCAAAGCATCTCTTCTCCAACCCCATCGCTACTACCTGACTTCAGAACCTAATCATTCTGTTCAAGCTACTGAAATCATCTTTTTTTGCAAGAAACTCATCCTCTATGGACTCCCAAAACATAATCTACTAAACTCCAAAGCGACCTTCATAGATTTCAATTCACAGAACTCTTAAAATGCATGTGGTGTTCTCCATCGTATTCAGGAGGATGTCCAACCTCTTTGGAGGAGCCTTTGTGTCTTCCCTACTCTTCCAGGGCGCTCAGCCCAAGTTCCATTTTCATGCTGTGCCGCAGCCATCATACTCCATACTTGTGGTTGTTAGATCGGCCAAGACGTCCCACGCCATGTATGCCGGGCACCCCATCAGAGAGCAGTTTCACTGTCTCCCCACACCATGTGGGGTTACAGGCTACATATTTTCTCCCTTTCGAACAACACTTGGCCTTGGCAGGTTCCATGAGCACGTTCTCCTCTGGGGTCCCGCTGTGGTCCCTTCTCTCTGTCATAGCCTTGAAAACCTAAGGACACTGCGGAGCAAGTCTACTCACCAGCACACAAAGCAATCCTCAAGCTTCTGTCGGAAATTGGTTTGGAAACCATGGATAATTCACCAGCCACTCCAGTGGAGAGTAGGGATTAAAGTGAGACTGGGGGCCCACCAAAGGGAGGGGAGGGGATAAGGAAGATCTGCAGAAAGAAGGCACAGGATGACCGCTTTCTCCCCACATGCCCTCTTGCATCAATAGGCTGGTGTTGCCTAGAGGGGCCGGCCTCCAGCCAAGTGAGACAGTGCTAGGACCGACCAGGCACAGGAGAGAGGACAGCTGACCGAGGTGAGAAAGCACTTGGTGTTAAGTGCTCCGGCACAATGTAACGCTACTGAAAAATACACAGCCATGGAAAAGCACACAGAAGCGAGCGAAACTTAAAACTGGGGCGCCCGAGAACATCACTCCTACCATCCGGATTTTGCTTGGACTTTCGGCATCACTCAGGCCACAGGCTCTTTTGGACCCACGAAGTTCTGATGGGTCTTCCTCTGGGTCCACTTCATCGGAGGAAGATAATTTCCATTCTCCGGGACAGGCAAACGTCCAGTCCTCAGCCCCAGAGGCCTCGCTTCCGCTTTGGGGGACACCGGCTGTCACACCGGTGGTTGTGACTGGAGGGAGTGGGGATGCCGAGGGCTGTGTGCTCGGTCCTTGGCGCTCTCCAGAGCTCTGTGATGGGGAGGCGAAATATGCTGAAGACGCACAGCTCATGGAGAGCTTATTTTGCAAAAAATGTTTTAAGCGAGTTTTTCTGGGAACACTGCTTCTCATAATTGCGCTGCGGAGGTGGGACTCTTCCGCGATGACATACACTCGGCAGCGGCCCCTGGTCACGGCCGTGTAAACGTGCTGCCAATGCTGGCGGCCCGCCTTCCCAACCACATACACGACCGTCTTCTCCTCAGACCCCTGGGAGGGAACAGTGCAGTAAGAGGAGTTAATGTTGCATCACAGGTTCATGCCTTTACACAGTCTCAGTCTATCAAGACAGAAAAGAGAGAAGTCCCCAAAGCGCTACCTGGTCAGAATTTTCCTGTAAATCCACCTTACAGTTCCAATTTATCCATTATGCAAGAACTCATGTTTCCTAATTACACAGTTAAGTTCAGGCAGGTCTTAAAGAAGCGCAACTGGCGTGCAGAAACCCAACAATAAACTTGAACGACGGCATGATGTGCCAGATATTCCCTAATAAAAGAATTTTCAGTGATCGTATGGGTTCTATGTATAAATGTGTTATCCCACTGGTACTTACATAATAAAAAATAGACACCTTAAATATGCAATAATAAGAGAATAGATAAATGTGCTTGTTATAAATATTTATATCAATTATCTCTATACAGACATTTGATATACTATTCTGCAAACATCAAAGATGCTTTGAAATCTAACAACATTTTAAAAACTGGATGCTTTCATCTAAAGAACAATCATGACTATGTAACACAAAATAAAATTACTCTGATCCAAAAAAGTACATACAAAGTGAACATAAATATCTAACAAAACAAGCCACAAAAAAAAGAGGAAAAATGCTATCAAATATTTAACTAGGGGTGGGGTGCCCGGGTGGCTCAATCAATTAAGCGTCTGCCTTCAGTGCAGGTCACGATCCCAGGGTCCTAGGATGGAGGCCTGCATCAGGCTCCCTGCTCAGTGGAGAGCCTGCTTCTTTCTCTCCCTCTGCCTGCTACTCTCCTGATGTGCTCTCTCTATCTCTCTGTCAAATAAATGGATAAAATCTTTAAAAAAGACATCTGTTTTAATTTTAAAAAATTTTAACTAGGGGCACCTGGGTTGCTCTATCAGTGAATGTCTGTCTTCAGCTCAGGTCATGATCCCAGGGTCCTGGGATCAAGTCCCGCATCAGGGTCCTTCCTCAGTAGGGAGCCTACTTCTCCCTCTGCCTGCTGCTCCCCCTGCTTGTGCTTTCTATCAAATATATAAATAAAATATTAAAAAAAATTTTAAACTAGTCTGTCTCCAAAATGGAGGGCTCAATGGGTGATTTTTTTCTTCTACTTTTCTCTATTGTCCCATTATTGAACCATGTATTATATTACTTTCATCATGATAAACAAGGCAAAAGAACAATGAACCTCTGCTTTTTAAGTATAGCAAGGCAAGAATTACACAGGCAAGAAAAATGCCCACTGTCACCATGTAACTGTGAGAAAACAAGTTCAAGTTTCAGGGCTATTCTTAGTCCCTATATTTTCAGTGCCAACATAAGCTAAGGAGTGGTTTGAACCATTCTCTCTCTTCATGTCCCCACACCCCCCAAACCAAAGAATTGTGAGAAGATGAATGACAAGATGGGGCATGAAGAAAATACAATCCACAGCTGCTCTTTCTCAGCAAGCACTTGGAGCTCTCTAAACACAGAGAATGGAAACCAACTCTTCCGGTTATAAAAGTGTGGCAAACACTTCCTTCAGGTGCCACTGAGTCTCAGAAATGTATGTAAATGACACTTGATCATACAAATACTAAGTACATTTTATAGATATCCAGCACCACTTCTCCCCTTGGACTTCATGTTATATATTCCTAAGCAGGTAAATGCCTAACCTAAACTTAGTTCACTGAGGCCCTAATCATCAAGGAACACAGAAAAACTTAACAGCTTCATGGTCGGTCTCCCTCAGACTCACACATGCTGTGACCCACTGTCCTCACATCATCTAGTGATACTTGTACAGAGCAAATCCCATCCCATGAGAGTCTGCCTAGAGCTGATAAACAGCTCCCAAGCTCCCAAAATAAAGTCCTGACTCCTTCGAAAGCCAGCCTTGAGCCTGCTGCCTTCCCTCCCTGAGCCACGCTCCATCGGACACAAGGAACCTCTCTGTGGTCCTGCCAGGGCACACCCATTTCTGGACTGGCGGCCCCCTCCTTGCACTCGCCAGCCCCCTGCCCCTCCTCTGTCACAGAACGTTCACCGAGCTGAATGGAACTGTCCGCCTTCTTAGCTGTAATCCTTGCTGGACTGTAAGCTTCGTCTTGTTCCCTCTTCTTTATCTAGTGTCTCATTGAATGACTGATGCCAAAAATCAAATGGACATGGACAAGGCGTGCTCAGAAAGCAGGACAGGGACACCGAACTTCATCTCCATCACCTGCTAGAAATTATTTGTTCTCTTTTCATATCTTCCTTGAACATTAGAACTATCAAACTTCTTAAAGGAGGCAAGTTTTTATATGTTTACTTTTAATTACGTATAGGTCTCTCTCTTCTCTAAATGTGTCCTGAAACTCAACATTTGTAAAAATAAACACAAACTATTCATTCCTTTTATAGACTTAGAATGTGAAAGTCTATATGGGGGGGGCGGCGGCAAACCACTTTCTCTGTAAATGGTCAAAAAAATAAGTATTTTCGGTTCTGCAGGCCAGATGTTCTCGATCACAACTACTCAATCCTTCTATTGCAATGCAAAAGCAGTCACAGCCAATATGTAAATGAACCAGTGCTTCTGTGTTCCAATAAAGCTTTATTTACAAAAAAACTGGTAGTGGGCCAGATATGGATATCATACTAAATACTACAGTCCTAGAAGGTGAAGGAGGTGATCCAGCCCCCAATCCTTCTACCCTCCCTTACCCCACGTTGCTTCTCTCACCTCATCTCTTCTCACTCTCCCATGCCGGCCTCCTTGCTGTTCATGTTCTTCAAATAGGACAGGCAGGCTCCTACCTAAGAACCTTGGCCTTGGCTATTCTCTCAACCTAGAATGCTCTTCTCCCAGACACCCATGCGGTTAACTTCCTTACTTCCTTCAAGTCTTTATTCAAATGCCACCTTCTGAAACTAATGATGCACTACACAGTGGCTAACTGAGCATAATAAATAATAAAACAAAATAATATAAATAGCAACATTAAATTATTTTTTAAAAAGTTCAAAATACTTCTAGAATATCTAAAAAAAAAAAAAACAAACACCTTCTCAATGCCTCTACCAATTACTATTTAAAATAACAGCTTCGGGGTGCCTGGGTGGCTCAGTTGGTTAAGCGACTGCCTTCGGCTCAGGTCATGATCCCGGAGACCCGGGATCGAGTCCCACATCGGGCTCCCTGCTCGGCAGGAGGCCTGCTTCTCCCTCTCTCACTCCCCCTGTTTGTGTTCCCTCTCTGGCTGTGTTTCTCTCTGTCAAATAAATAAAATCTTTAAAAATATATATATTTTTAAAAGATAAAATAAAATAAAATAATAAAATAAAATAAAATAAAATAAAATAAAATAAAATAAAATAAAATAAAATAAAATAAAATAACAGCTTCATCCCACATCTGTGCCCACCCTGTTTCCATTAGCATTCGCCACCTACCGTAACGCATACGGCTGACCCTCAAACTTCATGGGTCTGCTCATAAATTTTTCTCTCTGATAAATACAGTACAGTACTGCAAATGTATTTTCTCTTCTTCATGATTCTCTTAATAACATTTTCTTTTCTGTAGCTTACTTTGTTTTTAAGATTATGGGGCTCGAACTTACAACCCCGAGATCAAGAGTCACATGCTCTACTGACTGAGCCAGCCAGGTACCTCTTGCGTACTTTATCGTTAAGAGTATAGTATATAGGGGCACCTGAGTGGCTCAGTTGTTAAGCGTCTGCCTTTGGCTAGGGTCATAATCCCGGGGTCCTGGGATGGAGCCCCACATCCAGCTCCCTGCTCTCCAGGAAGCCTGCTTCTCCCTCTCCCACTCCCTCTGCTTGTGTCCCCTCTCTTGCTGTGTCTCTCTGTTAAATAAATAAACAAAATATTAAAAAAAAGAGAGAATACAGTATACAATACATAGAACATACAAGATATGTGTTAATAATAAATTCTTTACATTATCAGTAAGGCTTCTGGTCAACAGTAGACTATTAGTATT
Organism: Spilogale gracilis; assembly: GCA_004023965.1. NCBI lineage: Eukaryota > Metazoa > Chordata > Mammalia > Carnivora > Mephitidae > Spilogale > Spilogale gracilis. Next base: position 46,865 of record PITA01003185.1, read on the forward strand.
AAATCTTTCAGAAATCAAAAATTGTATGTGGATTTCTGACTACAAGGAGGGGTCGGTGCCGCAAATCCTCCCAGTGTTCAAGGGTGAACTGTACTTTATTTATTGTTTTACTTCTTCCTCCCCATTAAATGTAATCTTCACAATGGCCGGTATCTTTGTTTCATGGACTGATCTAAACCAAGCACCAAGAACAGTCTGACTCAATAAGTATTTGTTGAACTGAACGGCTTGGGAGAAACCACTCATACAAGATCACAATCATGAATGTTCTTAAAGGTAAGAGATGCTATTTCAACCACAAAATAAGAGCCAGACGCAATAAAAGGAACATTTAGAGGTAGTTACTACAACCTTAATCGAGTAATAAAAAGACCCCTTCATACTTCATTTGTCCAGAAATGTAGAAAAAGACTCGATTAAAAATTTGAGGAAGTCTCTCAGAAAACACAGCAAAATGATAATGAAATGGAAAATAGGACAGAGATAAGAAATTTGGATAATCAGTTCTGGAGATTGAACATAATAGAAATTCTAGAAAGAAGAAACAGAAAACCGAGGACAAGAAATCCTAATGAAATTATTCAATTCCCCAAAATTGAATGATATGAGTTTCCAGAATTACAGAGAGCCCATCATAAAGATCCATGGGAGAAATTTTACCAGGACCCCGCAGCCAAGATTATTTGTACTTCTTAACAACTGGATGTTTCATTTTGTTGTTGTTGTTGTTTTTTAACCAATAGACACAGTCCACTGACTGCTTCTCTCTTGTTTTGAAAACTTAAAGCCAAATCTGTAGTCTACACCAGCAAGCAAATAGGTCAGTGTGCAGATCAGCATTCCATCCCACTCTTAGCAAGAATCCTTTTAATACCCTTACCTTTATTTTCCACTTGACATCATAATCTTAAAAAAAAAAATCAGGCTGCATTGTGGTCATTTTTGTAAGTCGTTTCAAAATTTTTTGGAACTGAGATGGAGTAGGTTAATAAATAAAACACCATCTATTTAAAAATAAATAAACAAAATCCCTATGCTAATTAATTTTTGCCTACCAGTAGAGGATACAGGCTAACCTAAATTTTTCCACATGCAAATGTGGGCTGATGCATCTTCATGAGTGAAGCAACATACCAACATCAAAGAGGGGTGCTCATGACAATGAGTTAAATAACAACACCACAAATAATTTACAAGAATTCAAAAGTATTAAAAAAGAGCTAAGGGGCACCTGGGTGGCTCAGTTAATTAAGCATCCAACCCTTGATCAGCCCGAGGTCAGGCTCCAAACCCAGTGTGGAGCCTGCTTAAGATTCTCTGTCTCCCTTTGCCGCTCACTGCCACCCCCCTAACAAAAAAAACAGAGTTTATATGCCAATTTACTAGATGCAATGTTGTATCCAGGATTAGGTCCTGAGACTGAAAGGGGGTATTAGTGGAAAACTGGTGAAATCCAAATAAAGTGTGTAGCTTAGTTAATAGTAGTCTTCCAATGGTAATTTCTTAGTTTTGACAAAAACACCATAGTTGTATAAGATGTTAACATTAGGTGCCTGGGTGGCTCAGTGGGTTAAAGCCTCTGCCTTCGGCTTGGGTCATGATCTCAGGGTCCTGGGATCGAGGCCCGCATCAGGTTCTCTGCGCGGCAGGGAGCCTGCTTCCTCCTCTTTCTCTGCCTGCCTCTCTGCCTACTTGTGATTTATCTCTCTGTCAAATAAATAAATAAAATCTTTAAAAAAAAAAAAAAGATGTTAACATTAGGGAAAGTTGAAGGGTACATGGGGACAGCCTGTGCTACCTTTCCAACTCTTTGAGAAAACTACAATTATTCCCAAATAGAAAGTAGGTGCCTCACAAGAGCAAAGGGAGAAGTTATATTTGTCAAAATGCATCCAACTTTGAAAATTGAATGTCTATGCAAATTAGACCCCAATAAAGCTGATTACACAACAGTAAAAAAGTAAGCTGCAAAAATAAATAAATATCACAATACCATTAACGTAAACCTCGGTAACCTTGACTCTCAAAGTCAAGGCAAACAAAGGCAACAAAGTTAAGAAGAAAATCATTTGAAGGTACTCTATGATTCGGAAACCTGTCCAGATAGCTTTATAAATGTCCATGGTTACCTGAAAAGTGTGGATAGTTCTTGCCCATGCATGTTTTATTTGACAGTATTTCATTAGTTTTTCAAAGTCCACAGTTACTTCCAAGCCAGCTGCATTATTAATGGTCAAAGATCTTCTCTTTCCAAAAGTTACATCAGTGACATCCTATAATCAAAACAAAGAATTATTTCAAATGTTTTCAAATATGCACACTGTAGATATACTCTATTTTTGTGTTGAACATAAATGAGCATGTATGTTCACAATTATTAAGAACTTTCAAAAGGCTTAAAACCTATACTTGAGGGGCGCCTGGGTGGCTCAGTGGTTTAAAGCCTCTGCCTTCGGCTCAGGTCATGATCCCGGAGACCTGGGATCGAGTCCCACATCGGGCTCCCTGCTCAGCGGGAAGCCTGCTTCTCCCTCTCTCACTCCCCCTGCTTGTGTTCCCTCTCTCGCTGTGTTTCTCTCTGTCAAATAAATAAATAAAATCTTTAAAAAACAAAACAAAACAAAACAAAAACCTATACTTGAGCACAAACCGAATACATATACAGCCAAATTTTAATAAACCTGAAACTTGACCTTAATTTGACTCTCTGGAGAACAGTCTGTGTTGTCTGACTTATTCTAAAGTCTATACATTTCATTTCTTGCACTGACTATGTAAGTCTGCAAATACTCTTTGCAAATAAAGTTTATTTTTCCTCAATGCTTATAAAGAATAACCTCCAAGTTTAAGAGGGCATTTATGTAATGAGAACAAATTCAAGGAAACTTCTCGTATCTCTAGTTAAGCAGCAACCAAGGAAATGATGCTTTGCAAAATACGGTGTGTCATTTGTCCATTATTTTTGTTACCCAAGTTCTTCGAACTTATTAAAAATGTTTCTTCACAAAGTCTTCCAGAAAATATAAGGAAAGAACATGTCCCAACTCATTTTATAAAGCCAGCATTACTCTGACACTGAAAGCAGATATTACTAGATAACTACAAACCAATATCCCTCATAAACATGAATGCAGGGTGCCTGGGTGGCTGAGTTGATTAACTAACTGCCTTTGGCTCAGGTCACAATCCCAGAGTCCCAGGATGGAGTCCGGCATCGGGCTCCCAGATCCGCGGGGAGTCTGCTTCTCCCTCTAACCCTAACCTGTCTTGTGCTCTCTCTCTCTCTCTCTCACTCACTCTCTCTCTCAAATAAATAAATAAATAAAAACAATCTTTAAAAAAAAATGCAAAATCCTTAGCAAAAAAATATGGAAGAATGTCAACTCTGATAATAGATTCTGAATCAAACCTAGGGCAATTTAAAAAACCACCTATCTCTAATAGGTAAAAAGGTACTATTTTTCTGTTATCACTTGCCTTTGTTATAAAAAATATTTCTCCATTGCAGAGTCGAATATCACTTTCAAAGTCATGCTTATTTTTAGCAAAATCATGAGGAGTACCATCAAAGTCTTCACCACTGGCCTCTCGTTCATTACTTTCCTGACTGGGAGATGGAGTTTCGGGGAGTAACTCTGAGAGATATGCATTCCTGGTACAACAAATTTTATCACCAACTCCAAACTGAAGTCTATTTCGATGGTCTCTGGGTCAGAAAATGAGAATATGTCATCAAGGTTTGGAAAAACTCAATTTCATTTTGTTTAAGCATTAACCGACTTAAATCTGATCCAATATACAAAATGGTTTCCACACTCTCTTTACTTCACTTTTGTTCTCCAAATGTCAACAAGAAATCAGGCTCCCACAGTCATGGTCTGATTATCTATCCCCTCCACAGCCCCTCAAACCCAAAGACACATCCCAGCCAAATCTTTACAACTCAGAAATTTAGGCATAAATGCTAACAACTCTCTTAAATTCTAAAAGTCACCCAAATCTTATCGAGTCTACCTTTTAAATTCATCCTCTCCTCCCCAATCTCTCCTATCACTACCCTATTTCACGTCTTACCCCACATATACATGTTTCTAGTCTAGTAATTATGACCTTGCATTAGAATAGCACCAGCAAATTGAATAAATGCTGGCGACATACCAGTTACTAGGCTAAGTGCTTTAGGGATATCATTTCATTTCATCCTCACCACAGTTCCATGAGGGAAATGCTTCGTTGGTATCCTCTTTTTACATATATGGAAAAGCAAAACTGCCTCCCAAGATCACAGTCACTGGGACACAGACTGGATGGTGCTTTCTAACCCTTTGTGAGGCTCCCTAAGGTGGTTTTCATTGTGTCTTCCCTCAATAGACAGGGAGCTTCTAGAATTTCCATGTCTCTGTGTTCTCTATATTTAATAAATAGAAGTATTGATAAATGCAAGACAAGTGAGTTAATTCTTCCTGTGTGCAAAAAGAGACTTTTCCACACTCCCATTTCTCTGACAGATGTCCACTGTCCACTAACGTGCTCTCTGCGGGCACCCAGCCGCTAAGGTTCCTGGGTACACCTAGACACATACTGTATTTGGGAAACATTCTGAATTCCCCCCACCCATCCTGGAGAAGCTAGAGGTTGCCAACTTGAAAACCACAAGGAAAACCATATTCCTTATTTTTCTTATTACACTGATTGCTACAACAGTCAGTTCCTAAGCCGACATAGGCATATTTAATCGAAGAGATCATCTGACTTCACAAATGAGAATAAAAAAATATTTTTAAATGTGTGGCTACAGTGATAAACGTCAAAACAAATAAAAGAACGGGGGTCTTTCGTGCTCACTTGTTTATGTGGCCAGTGTAGTGCTTGCAGCAGCAGGCGTTGATGACATCACAGTCTTGTCTGGAACACACGAACAAGCAAGAAGTAAGGGTCACCAAAATTATCTGTTTTGTGCTTACTTCAGTTACCCACGATGTCAATGCACTACACGCTATGAAAAGTTTCCAGGAACTGCTCCAGGAAAAAGTGTTTTGTAATTTTTATCTTTTTTTTTTTAAGTTTTTATTTACTTTTTTTTAAAGATTTTGTTTATTTATTTGATAGAGAGAGAGATCACAGTAGGCAGAGAGGAGGAAGCAGGCTCCCTGCTGAGCAGAGAGCCCAACGTGGGCCTCGATCTCAGGACCCTGAGATCATGACCTGAGCCAAAGGCAGAGGCTTTAGCCCACTGAGCCACCCAGGCGCCCTAAAGCTTTTACTTTTAAGTAATCTCTATACCCAACATGGAGCCTGAATTCACAACCTGGAGATCAAGAACCCTATGCTCCACTGACTGAGCCAGCCAAGTGCCTCTGTAATTTTTATCTTAATGTAAATCTTTGTTCCACTTGGATTTCCTGGGCATTTTCGAATGTAATATTTGGTAGAAAGAACCCTACTTACTTTTTTTAAAGATTTTATTTATTTATTTTGAGACAGAGAAAGACAGTGCAAGTGGGGAGAGGGGCAGAGAAAGAGGGGTAGAGAGAGAATCCCAGGAAGACTCCATGCTCAGTGCTCAGTAAACAGCATGATGCAGGTTGGACCCCAGGACCCCTGAGATCATGGCCTGAGTCAAAAATCAAGAGTCAGATGCTTACTGGACTGAGCCACCCGGGTGCCCCGAAATAGCCCTGTTTAAAGGCTGCCCTCTGCCATGTCTAACAAAGAAATACCTCAAAATTAGAGAGACAATTAGCAGTGATGAATGATGAGGGTCTCCCATTAAACAGCATCTATATAAGTTACAAGATTTAAAAGCTAGGCTAAGAACATTAAAATGCTGTAAATGCTTTACCTTCTAAATGCAATAAATTGGGATGTTTGTGCATCTTGTAGGTCATCTTCTTTGAGTAGGGTTCTAACTGCAGAATATAAATCTGGTAATTCAAGAGAAAAAAGTTAACACAGAAAAGCACCAAATTACAACATTGTTTTGACGGAGCAACTAACTCAGAATTCTGGCTAAGGGGGCTCTGGGAAATGGAATACAAGTTGGCCATGGGAACATCAACATCATTTGCTATAGCAGCAAATAGAAGAGAGAAGGATGGTGAGGGTTCCAGACGCCCTACCCTCAACAGAAACGTCAACCGCCAGTCAGAACAGCTCCTAATCTGTAAAACAACCACTCATCACTGGTGGTCTGTGAATGATGAATTTAAAATATGAGCAAGAGGACAAACTGTGTACCAGCAGTCCTGTAAGGTAAGACTTTCTGTTTGAAGTTCAATGGTAGTTGAGTTATAATCTGAGGATCTTTACGCTTTGCACATGTTATTTCACTGAATCTAATCTTCACAACATCCACAGGAGGCAGGTGTTATGTCCAAGGTTGATTTTTTTTTAATTTTTTAATTTTTTTTAAAGATTGTATTATTTATTTGACAGAGGGAAACACAGCTAGAGAGGGAACACAAGCAGGGGGAGTGACAGAGGGAGAAGCAGGCTTCCTGCTGAGCAGGGAGCCCGATGTGGGGCTCGATCCTGGGACTCCTGGTTCATGACCTGAGCTGAAGGCAGGCACTTAATGACTGAACCACCCAGGTGCCCTCATGGTTGATATTTAATATAAAATATTGAGACACTTCCATGAAGGATGGAAAAGGGCTGTTCTCCAAACACCACAATGCCCCACGCCCACCCCAACCATGTGCTTGCTACCTCTAGGACCCCCAGACCTCCCCATGATCCAGCAACTAAAAGGTTACCCCTCACACAACAGGGGCATCCATCTCAAGAGGGGCCACACCTAGCCAGCTATGAAACAGGTGGACTACAAACACCGATTATATTCTAGATATAAATGTGAAGCTGGGGCTCTTGGAAGTAAGTCATTTTCCCAATGGCAGAGGGTGGCTGGCCTCCCTTTTAGACCTCAAATCACTGACAATGATGACATCAGCTTAGAAGCTCCCTCAAAGTGCTGAGGAGTAGACTTCATCTAATCTGTCTCACCAATAGCACAAAACAGTGAACATTTTTTTTTGTTAAGATTTTATTTATTTGACAGAGAGAAACACAGCCAGAGAGGGAACACAAGCAGGGGGAGTGAGAGAGGGAGAAGCAGGCTTCCTGCTGAGCAGGGAGCACGATGTAGGACTCGATCCTGGGTCTCCGGGATCATGACCTGAGCCGAAGGCAGTTGCTTAACCAACTGAACCACCCAGGCGCCCGCAAAACAGTGAGCACTTCTCAGAAGAGAGAGAGAAGATGGAAAAATTTGGGTAAGAGCGTTCTAGGCTTCTGTGCCTTCTCCCCTTGTAGCAGCTGAATCACAGTGGAACAAAAAAGCCGAGGCCTTGTGAGGCCCTGCTCCAGGAAGACGAAATTAGTGGCCTATCGAGCCCTTCACCATTCAGATGAAAGGAAGAGATTCTCACTGAAAAATGGCCACTCAGCTCACCCTCAGCCAACCCCTGGCCTGCCAGAGCCAGAATGTGCAAAGGTCTCACAGGATATTGTTTTCCTTTACATGTACGGGATCGTGCTGTTCTGCTCCTTGCTTTCTTCAGTCTCTCGACATCTTACAAATCAATATGCACACCATATTTCATTGATTCTAAGTTACATGTTTTTCTCACACTTCAACATCTCTGAAGTTCTAGCCCGGCTATGAAGCCTGCCTTCAGCCTCTGTACTTTGTAATAATGAGAATAATTTACTCAGTAACTTAATTATTAATGGGAAAGTACAGCATGCCTCTCTCTAAGGAATATTTATTTAGTTCTTTTTAAAAAGGGACTAATTTTCTTTTTCTTTTTTTTAAAAGATTTTATTTATTTGTGTGACAGAGAGAAACACAGCTAGAGAGGGAACACAAGCAGGAGGAGTGAGAGAGGGAGAAGCAGGCTTCCTGCCGAGCAGGGAGCCCTATGCAGGGTTTGATCCCGGGACTCTGGGATCATGACCTGAGCTGAAGGCAGACACTTAACGACTGAGCCACCCAGGCGCCCCAAGAGAGACTGATTTTCTAGCTGAAGTTTGTAACTGATATGGAAAAACAGCATCAGCCAAGCTCTGTTGCCATTCTAAAACAGACCACTATTTTTCTTAAAGTACATTCTCATTAACATAAAGAATGGGCACCAGAAATAAAGCTAATCACATTTTAGGCAGATCTAAATGAAGTGGCAAGAAGGGCACGTTCCTTAACTGGCTAAGTCTCATCGTTTTCATCTATACTAGTACCTTAAGCTGTACTTAGCTTAACTAAGCTGTTGTGAGAATAAATGTTACCAATTAATTATTCAAAATATATTTTTAAAGCAATGTGCAGCATACAATCCCATTCATGTAAGACCGAAATCAATAATATATGTTTGTGTCTGGATATAATAAGGCTTAGTGGCTCTTAGCACACAGTAGGAGTAGTAGATGAGTAAGAAAAATAATATGTGACTTTTTGAGGGGTTTCCTTGCGGGAAACTGAGAGGAAGACGACAGGGAAATACTCATTTTTACTTCAGACACTTCTGAATTATTTAACTTTTTTTAAGGAATAGAAATTATTTCTATAATAAAAAAATCCAAAGGGCATTTAGAGAATACCATGTATTATATGATCCCACTTCAAAAGAGAAAAAAATTATTATAACATGTGAATGGACCCCAACCCAAGGGAACAGCGACTATGACCCACAAAGCAGGAGAGGCTCACACATAAAGTGGGACATCCCTTAATTTCACATCATAGTAGAAGTAGCTAAGTAGTTTGGCTATACCCCAAAGAATGATGACAGACAGCTACAAGAAATGCTCAGTAGTAATCATTTAAACCTTCATCAATCCAATTTTAAGTAAACCACTACATATTAGAAAAAAGTTTTGCTAAGTATGTTTAGAATACAAATAAAGATCAAAAGATTTAATCAATTTGTAATAGATCATTTAATATCTATTATTCACAAAAAACTAACAGTTACATAGTGCCACGAAATAGTTGAATGCCCTCAACCCTCACAACAGCTCCATAAGCAGTGCCCTGTGATTCCCCTTTTACAGTTAAGTGATGTGACATAGATCATACACTGTGCCCTTTTCGACCCTGTTGTCACTCTAAGACCCATAATTAGAAGCAACACCTGTCCATTTTATAAGCAACCGAAAGGACTAGTAGGAACTCAACTTGGCAACAGTTTGACCATCATTTTTGGTTCACAAATGTATCAAAAATAGCAAACGGGGGCGCCTGGGTGGCTCAGTTGGTTAAGCGACTGCCTTCGGCTCAGGTCATGATCCCGGAGACCCGAGATCAATCCCCACATCAAGCTCCCTGCTCGGCAGGAAGCCTGCTTCTCCCTCTCTCACTCCCCCTGCTTGTGTTCCCTCTCTGGCTATGTTTCTCTCTGTCAAATAAATAAAATCTTAAAAAAAAAAAAAAAAAAAGCAAACATAATTACTTTTCCAATTGCTATATAAAAGAAAATCTTCATTAATTAGGATATGCTTTCTCTAGAATGAACCTGGGTTCCTGGGGCTTTGCTTCATTTTACACTAATTATCTACACCCATCTATTCATTCAACAAATACTTACTGAGCCCTTTGTGTGTATGTGTCAAGAGCTTACTTCTTGGGGATGTATGTGTGTGTGTTGATGTGTGTGTCACTGGTCCTTCCAAATTCCTTCTAGCATGAGATATTATACATATGATCTGTTAAGGCAGATCTGGTTACATATGTTGGGCTGGGAGAACTTAATTCTTTTTTTTTTTTTAAGATTTTATTTATTTATTTGACAGAGAGAGAGAGAGAGATCACAAACAGGCAGATAGGCAGGCAGAGAGAGAGGAGGAAGCAGGCTCCCTGCTGAGCAGAGAGCCTGACATGGGCCTTGATCCCATGACCCTGAGATCATAACCTGAGCCAAAGGCAGAGGCTTTAACCCACTGAGCCACCCAGGTGCCCTGGGAGAACTTAATTCTTTACAAAAGTCAAGGTACTCTACATTTGATGATGAATTAATAGTTTATTTATTTTCAGTGCCTAAATTTTTACTAGCAATATTTATCTTTACCACCAAATAAAATTACAACTTGTCATTTAGTAAGTATATTATAAAACTGAAATCATAACTTAACATAATATAGAAGTTTTATACTTACAAGAGTGAGGATCATTTTTTGATAACTGAGAGCTGGCATCCTCTTCTGGGAGTCTGATAAAAATAAATGTTTTATCTTGTATTGAGACAGGGAGTGTTGGATTATCAGAGATATTCAGCTCTGCATCAAATATTGGAAACTGGCGTCTTGAGATTCTTAAGTGAAGACAAAATAATACAGCAAGAACATTAGTATCCAAAAATGTGTCTTCATATATCCTCAGAGATAATGTCTTTACAATAACTAATATCTGCTAATAGACAATAAATAAGATGAAAAAGCTACCCACGCAGGCATTATAAATAATAAAGGAGTTTGAAAATAGAATTAGCAAGACTGTAATGTTACACTTACCAATCAGACCCCTACCCCGAGCAAATTAAAAGCATTAGAAAAAAATAGCCAGAGAGTTTACCATTCTGAGAACCTGACCTACTCTCTTGTAGACCAGTACAGGGCAGGTACTGTCCTCACTTCACAGGTGAGGAGCATGAGGCTTATGCAATGCAGTGGGTTACCCACAGCCACAAAGGTAGAAAAGAGAAGAGCTAGGTGGCAAATCTGGGCCCCTCTGGCTAAACAGCCCTTTCTATTTCAATTAATCTGGACTCTTTGGGGCCTTTTCCATAGGCTTACATCACACTCTTGTTCTCCTCTCTTTTGTGTATATCATACATATGGCCTCATTTTCTCAGTTGAACCAAGTATGCACATCTTCTCTTTGCTTCGATGCCCTCGTCCTTCTTTTGTTCTTGTATTTCCCAAGACTAGCAAATCCTATCAGAAAACAGAGCATGGGGGAGGTGCCTTGTCATAACAGGGTCTCTCCTTGGTTATCTGGAAGACCAACTCCCTGACAAGATCTACTGGCAACATGGCTATCAAAGCTGGTGGAACCTACTGCCGTCTTCAACCCTTCCTCATGAGGTTGAAGGGAAAGAAAGGGAAGAAGGCTGTCCTTGCTGAAATATCCCAGATCTAAATTTGGGGTCCTGACAATCACCATGGATTTCCTGTTTTGCTTCTTTTCGTTTGTTTGTTTTTAAAGGTCATTGAACTTTAATTTTTTTAAAGAGACAAGACTTATTTATTACTTATGTGTCCTTTTTTAAAATTATTATTTTTTATTATGTTATGTTAGTCACCATACAGTAAGTCATTAGTTTTTGACGTAGTGTTCCAAGATTTATTGTTTACCTAGAACTTCTATTTTGCTTCTGACCCAGAATATGAAACACACTTCTAACTCTAGGAGCCCTCCCCTGCTATCACTGGGATCCTTGCAAAAGTAAATATTTGGAGATGACAATTAAGAAGGAATGATGAAAGCAGCACAGCTCAAATGACATCAAAAGGGTTAATAAAAGGAATTCCTAAGTTTCAAATAAAACTGACTTCTAAGAAATCTAACGTGCTTTATATTCTCCCAAGATTTTCAGACTTTAAAGTGACCAATCATCTACAAACCTTCCCCAAATGAGGTGGCCTTTAGGTAGGAGCAGAATGGTTAAACAAAAAGGGTATTACACATCTAACTGTATTCTTGTGCTTAATGAATTAATATGAACCTAAACATCCTACCTTATCCTGGTCAATCCTTCCTATACTCCCACAATCCTATCCAGGGCCAACAGGGGCAGAGAGAAAGGAAGTTCTGAATATTCTCGTTTCTGCTGAATCCAACCAAGAAAACGTTCGAACAACAAAAATATTTTGTAAGAGTATCAAAAAGCAAAGATAAATTTTGGCCCAATGAATAAAACAGTCTCAGTATTCTGCAATCCCATTACATTTATTACAGAGACTCACTCTAAAGGTGTATGCAAAGACTAAGTAAAGAGAAGGATTCTTTTCTACATTAAGGGGAGTAATATGTCGTGCCACAGGTATTCATCAAGGAATAAAATACCATGTTCCTTTTCTTTTTTCTTTTTTTCTTCTTCTTCTTTTTTTTTTTCTTTTCTTTTCTTTTTCTTTTTTGGCTTGGGGCTCCCCTTACAAAATTTAGGGGATAATTCTTCCTCATTTTCCCTTAAACTCTAATGAACTCATTTCCAAGTCTCTATTTCCCTTGGGCATATTCTAGTTTCTAAGCTTGATGCAACTTTAATTCACATATATAATTTTTAAATCAGGAAAACACATTCACTCTTAACTTCAATAATAATTCATGCCGGACCAGTAATGAAAAATATTAGCTTTGTTTTTCTTTTCTTTTCTTTTTTTTTTTTTTTAAAGATTTTACTTATTTATTTGACAGAGAGAAATACAGCTAGAGAGGAAACACAAGCAAGGGGAATCAGAGAGGGAGAAGCAGGCTTCCTGCGGAGCAGGGAGTCCAATGTGGGGGTCGATCCCAGGACTCCGGGATCATGACCTGAGCGGAAGGCAGTTGCTTAACCAACTGAGCCACCCAGGTGCCCCTAGCTTTGTTTTTCTAACAGTGGGGCAAAAGGTGCATATATACCTAAAGGCTAGAATAAGTTTGCTAGAAGGGCACAGTAAATGTACTGCACTGAACTTCCCTAATACAAAAGCTAATGGGTATTTTTTTTTACTTTTTATTTCTAATGCAACAGAGAGAAAATGTAAAATTTTCATTATACTGTACCTTGTGGCATTGCTCACAATTAGCTCAGATTCTGCCCTATGGTTTTTCTTTAGTTCAATAGCACAATTTCTTGACTTAAGAGTCTCAAAAAGATCTATCAGCAAGTTACCAGGTTCAATGCTGGGCAACTGTCTAATATCACCTAAAAGGAGAATAAGATATTGTAGGTTTTCAGTAACAGGGTTCCTGAAATTTAAAAGTTGTTTTTATTTCTCCCTACTGCTATATGCTATAATTATAGAGATTTATTCTAAGAAAAAAAAGCACCCTCCAAATTACTTAAGAACATCAACTCTTTAAAAATATTTAACAACAAAGCATTCAGAGTGAACGGTATGAGAGATAAAAAACAGTGATAACACAGTAAGGCAAAATCTGAATTGAACTTCCTTCATACCTATAACCCCAGGCAAACTGTGTAGGGGCATATATTTCAGAGGAAAACAGGCCTTAGAATGTTAGGTATATGGTATTCAGTCACCTACTCAATCTTGCTCAATGTCTTAGTAGACCTGAAAGAATCTATGGCCTCAAGTCAATAAAATAAGCATATAAAATACAAAATAAACAAGCCCAACATATTTGATAATAGATAAATTCCTGTAGTATAATTGATAATGTTTGGCTCTATTAGAAATCTCTTGAAACAAACCAACCCTGGAGTTAAAAAAACAAAAAACAAAAACGCAACTATTTTCTCAATGGAAACTGAGGAAATGCTTAAGTCATTAACAGAATCAATTGCTTACAACACATCCTCAAAGACCTGAGAGAATTATTTGCATACAATTTGATTCTCACAGTATGATTCTCCAAGAAATGAAACGGTCTACAGACCAGTAGTACCCAACAGAATCTAAGTAAATCTCACCAAAACGGGAAAGGATTTAAGAAGCTACTGATATCTAACTTGAGCTGTTAAGTGAAAATCATAAATTCACTAAATGGTCTATAATTTAGCCTTTTTATTATCGCCAAATGATCTACATCATTATTTACTCTAAGTGTGGGGCATTTTTACTATTTTAACAGTCATCATTTAGCATGATTAGCAGTAACCCCTTACAACTCTATTTCACTTTGCAGCCGCTCTGCCAACATCCTGCCCAAAAGAAGAGCCACCCAAGATGACAGACGGGGAGGTCAGACTGAACTCAGGGGGCCTGGGATGTGGGCTCGGAGAAATGCCTTCCCCCCAGGAGGATATGGATACTCAAGCAGTGAAGTGGTGGAAGCAACCGACCAACTGCAATGCTTTGAACTAAACAATTAGGAGTCCAGCGATATTTAACTTACCAAGGATAATAAGCTTGGAAAGTTTGGAGTGCTCACACAGTAACTTTAAAACCGATCTGAAGATCTTGACAGATACCAAACTCCCTTCATCCACAACCAGAACTCTAACCGAAGAAAACTTCCAGGGATGGTTCTTGGCTGGGCTTTTCTTCTTCTCCCATAAATAAAAGCTATAATTGACCTACAAGCAAAGTATGGCATTTCTAAGTTCAGGTTATAAATTTTTACAAAACAAAATCTTAACGACATGTTATTTTAAAACAAAACTCTTAAATGGGGGAGGGAGGGAGGGTGTAGGTAAAGCAGTCTAAAGAACTGACGAACATACAGGTTAAAACTTTTAAAACCCTACAGGAACAGATACACAGAAAAGCAGATCAAATAAATATTTGATTAGAATATAGGGGATTAGAATATAGGGTTAGAATGTAGGGGAACAATTGTAAGGCTGTGGGAGTAATCTAGGCCCAGAATCTCAATTCTTCTCTTGCCACTCTTGACCAGACAGAGCTCCCTATTCTTTCCCATTCCCAAATAAACCTTCTCTTGGCCTTCAGCCTTCCTCTCCTCTCAACCGTAACACTCCATTCTGGAAATAAAAGGCTGCTTTCCCAATCTAATTATAAAAATATTATTTTTCTTCTAATATTCTAAGTTCCCCTACTTCCCCAACATTTAAAAGCCCACCCATCACCAACAACAAAACAACTTTAAAAAGTATTTATTAAAGATGTAACCATATTTGCCATTAAAAAATACAGATGAGGGCACCTGGGTGGCTCAGCTGGTTAAGCATCTGCCTTCAGCTCAGATCGTGATCCTGGGGTCCTGGGAGAGAATCCTACCCCTACTCAGTGGGGAGCCTGCTTCTCCCTCTGCCCCTACCCACCCCCTCATGCCCACTTGCATATGTGCTCTCTCTCTCTCTCTCAAAAATAAATAAGATCTTTTTTAAAAAATAAATAAAAATTAAAAATACAGATAAGAAAAATTTGGAAAATAAAACCAGAGAACATTAAATACATTGGTATACATCATATCCCAAATGTTTCTACATTGTATGTACAATACAACTATATATGTACACAGATTTCTTAAATGGTATCATATCTTTATTTCATTTTTCTACTGAAGCTAGATTCAACATGTCTATTAAGTAAAAGCCTTCATATTTTCCACCCAAATGCATCAATTCCCTTCAACAAAATCCCCATTCTCTCAATGGCCTTGTCTCAAAAGAACATCTGAATCACTGTTAACTGCTTCCCTTGATTTTATGTCTTCAATCAGTTATCTTAGAAATGCCTGGTCGGCACTTTCCACTGTATTTTTAGTGTTACCAACTCAATACAGGCCCCCCTATGGGCCTAGATTACTCCCACAGCCTTACAATTGTTCCCCTACATTCTAACCCAAAATGGGATTGCCAGATAAAATACAAGAATTTCAGATAAACAGCAAATGACATTTTACTACAAGTATGTTTGATGTAATATTTGGTACATGCTTCTACCAAAAACTTATTTTTATTTTTCATCTGCTCCATCTGGTTAACCGAGTAACTCTAGCCCAAGGATGATAAATAAATAGCACAAGTGCCATATCAGTGCCTTTCCTTTGCCCCCACACTCTCTCCTGACCCTGAATGTGGCTTCAGAAATATTCTCCCAGCATCCCAAGCAGATATTAAGATACTACCCATTGATCAGTTGGAACATATGATGAAAGTTAGTAATAATGCTTCTCTGGCTGTCCTCTTCTAAGCCAACCCTTCAGACTAATTAGACGTGAAGGCGTAATGAGAAAAATCATAACAAGATCAGAAGACTCTGCCACCAGTGAACTCTAGGGCTATGTTCACTCGTGTGACAAATAAAGGTAATGTGTAATGTCATTTCTGAGGCAGCTCCCAGATCTGTGATTCTATGCAATCTTCCTTAAAACTGCTTTCTTCATTTCACTCTCTTGCTTAGGGTCCTAAATGGCCCTCCAGTAAACCAAGTCCAAGCTTCGTTAGGTATGCAAGATCCCTAAAAAAAGGAGGGAATTATGGCACCACAGAAAGGGCAACAAGAGTAGAGGTCACAAATCTGAATCCAAGGGCTCACTCTCCACCTGGATCCAATCATGGGCAAGTCATTTAATCCCCCCCAAGTTTCAGCTGGCTCTTCTGTAAAATGGAGATGATAATCGCTTACTCACCTCGCTGATTTATCAAGGATTTAATGAGATACTTTGCAAACATTAAAGCTCAAGTTCCCAGTCTAAACCAAATCCAATTTCCATTATTTTACAATGCACAGAATTTGTTCTATTCAATGTCATCACCTCAAAACCATCTATACACATGCAGATGGCCCTCCTCAGTACCTGCAGAAAGGCCCCTTAAAATATAATGCCCTTCTCCTCACCTGAGTCTCTCTGTTCTTTAGAGTCCAAGCCAGTGATTATTTCCTTCAGAAATCACCCAACAACTGAGCTCCCTGATCTATAAAGTGACAGGTCAGACCTAGAAAAACCTCTCCAGTTCTTTGCAAGCTTAAAATTTCATGACCTCTAACTACAGCCAAAACTATGTTTTTGTGTATCAACTCATTTGAAAATTTTATTCCATGACGGTTGGCCATGCACTGTTGTGGGTAAAGGACACAAAGAACGAACCAGATGATCAAAGTCTTCGCTTCTATGGAGTTTTCCTTCTATGAAACAGAATAAAAGCTTCTCCTGCTCACACAAATGCTTCTCAGATAAGGTCAGTGGACGGTAACACGCCATAACCAGTCCCACCTGGAAGGGAGCTTGAACCAGAATCTGCACGAATTACGTCATGAGGCATACACTTCAGTTTGGGGGACCTCTTTTCCACAGTCAAGGCTTTCCCACCGAAAGCAGCAGTGTCCTGACTGACCTCCCCGCACCAGCTCCTGCCTCCCTGCAAGCCAGTCACGGTTGGCACCGATCTAAATGTCCAGCCACTAACTACAAAGAAGGGATCCCTAGGACAGTCAGTAAGTACCTACTGAGTGCCATCAGGAAGAAATAAAAATAAATAAATAAACTCACGAAATAAAGCTTGTCTTTCAGGCAAATGTTTTCTCTGTAGAAAAAAAAAAAAAAAATGGAACAAGTTTTACCTGACACAGTGTATAAGTGTTAAAACCCGTCTTCTCTCGCAGCAAGCCAGCTGCCTTCCCGGTTGGCGCGGTGAGTAACACTTCCATCCCCTTGTCTGCCTTCAGGAGGCTCTGCTCGGTAAAGGTGACCCATTCTTCTGGGACATCCTGGTCCCGTTCAAAATCCTCACAAGCTTTTTTTACCTCTCTTTCTTCTAGCTGCTCCATATGCTTAAAAAGATGGCTAACGATGGTGGTCTTCCCACAGCCGCCTTTCCCACTGATGACCGTCACGGCGTGGGAGCAAACCATTTCCAAAGCAGCCACCTGATCCGGATCCAGCTGAGCCTCACTTAGTTCTACATTCGCTTCATTTTCACCATTATTCCAAACGTGGTCACCACTGCCCTGTGGGTCCAGAACGTCCACAGAATTTTCTGAACTTGTTTCGTCCAGTTGACTTTCATTCAGCGTCTCGTCGCGTCTTGAATTCTCGGGTTTTGTGGTGTGAATTAATGCCAGCACCGTCTTGACATTGACCTGTAAATGCCACGGAGGCCTCGTCATCAGGTCGCATATCGAAGAGGCAATGCCTCGCTCAGCCTGGTAGAGGTCATAAAGAAAGACACAGCCTTTCTCGTATGTCACCACACCAATGTCCTTCAAAAACTTCAGAGAATGCCAAGCCTCTTGGAAGGACATATGATCTGACAACTTAGAAGTTAAGTCGGCTTCTTCAATGCACGTATGCCCTTGGTCTCGGCATATGTGCCTCAGTTTCGAATACATTATTAATGCATTCTTCTCCAAATCACTCATCAACTGGAGGAGAGACCTGCACTGACAAAATGATGTCCAACTTGCCTCACATTGCAAAAGCTTCAGTTCTGTGTAGGTTATCTTTAAGAAAATAAAGTTCAAGTTGCTTTATAAAAGTTATAAATGTTGATGAATATTATCAGAATTACATAAAACTATATGTTAATAATTGCTTAAGTCTGAGAGGACATGTGTATTAACTAAATTTGAAGAAAAAAAAAACTGGGTACCAAATGCATCACCAAGTTTCTGCCGTACTATTATTAAAGATCTATATAAATTTTTAATCGAAATTATATTTTCTCCGAACAATACACAGTTTTCAAAGTCAAATAACACTATGCAACTCCTCACAAAAGACAGGAACCCCTGACTCACCCTTTCCATGCCTTATAAAGTCACCACTGCATTAAGTACTGTTTTTATACGCCTCTTTTTTTTTTTTCATTTTTGATATTTAATATTAACTCCCTCCTCTGGGAAGTCTTTCTCGACAGAGGCTCTCTTTTCTACCATCACCTCCACACCTGCTTCTCCTCTTCCTATCTTTGAAAAAAAGTTACAGTATACATTTTGTTAATCAATTTTGGTTAAGTTGATGTTAGGATACCCAGCTGAGCGACAGATTATACTATAATTATATTAACTTTTGTGTCAAACTCTTGTAATCCATGACTGCTTCACTCTCTTGGTTTGTTTAGGTTTCTATGCACCTCTCAACAATCCTGCCCAAACTCTACTGAAGGGGCACTAAACTTCCTTCGCCACGATTCCCTCAGTAGGTTCTCCGCCAGCTCCATTCCCAGACTGCCCCCCAACGGAAACAGCCCTCCTGGAGCACTCCATACACTTTATGAGCTAAAATATGTCCCCCAGAATATGTATGTTGAAATCCTAACCTGCTCATATGTCAAAATGTGGCCATATTTGGAGATACAGTCTTTAAACAGGTAATTAAGTTAGAGTGAGGTCATAGGCCCCAATCCAGTATGACTGGTATCCTTGTAAGAAGGGAGATTACATCAGATCCACCCAAAAGGAAGACTATGTGAGGACCCAGGGAGAAGTGTCTTCTCACGACCAGGTATAAGCTAAGGAGGACTCAGAAGAAACCAACCCCTTGATTTCGGACTTAGAGCCTCAACCATGAGAAAACACATTTCTATTGTTTAAAATAAATTTCTATTAAGAAAAATCTATTGTTTAAACCCAGATTATGGGGTGAAGCATAGACTTAGAGGGCTGGCAGCCCCAGCCATCTAATACCTCAGTAATGGTCTTTATTCTTGACAGTGGTTTCCACACCTACCAGTGGGACTTCAAGTCTCTTGTTCCCACCTGAGTCCCAGAATATGCATTAGTCTGCCTCCCTTCTCTACTGAATATATGTAATAATCTCATGTTCCCCAATTTCATTTTACCTAACATACTGAAATCATCATCATTTTACGCAGGAAACAAATACATTATTCCAATATTTCTTAAATTGTGAGGGGAAGGGGTTCAGTAAGCCTTCCTGGAGATCCAAGAATTATGTCAGAATTTTTAAACTGTATTTTCATTTGGAAAACCATCCATAACGAAGTACAGCCAACATTTAAGCACCAACTTTGGTTTCCAACACCACTGAAGCCTCATAGTACCACTCCTACTCTTGGTCTCTAGTGGTAAGAACAGAAGTGGATTCATATTCATATGTAAGTGATAGCATTGTGCCAAATAAAAATTCTAATAATATCACGATGTACCACACAAATAATGAAAGTTTCCAAAAGTCCAAATAATAAAGTGAGGGATTAAATGGATTTGCCAAATTCCAAAGAACTTGTGTCTTCAATGAGATCTACATTCACATTGCAAATGGCCATTCAGTCATCAAAAAGATGTGTCTCCTAGTAAATTAAATTATATAATTAAATTAGTGACAATTTCAATGTCATCAATTTTGTTATTTTGTTGTCCTTCAGAAAAATCTCGCATAAGAGCTACAAGTATAAGAAGTTTATAGTTGGTTCTAACACTAAAAGAAAAATCAACATTGAGGTCCATACAAATTTTTTTCCTCTGAAAGAGATGCAAAAATTGTCGTTTGAGAAATCCTCCCTTACACAAGATTACTAAATGGTGAGTGTCTTACTTACTTTACTAAATCCAAGTTTCCATGGATGGGTACCTAACATCTCTTCTATGTCTTCCAACACCTCTTTAGAACCTGAGCTTATGAGCCGTTTAAAGTGTCGAGGCAGAAGAACTGGAAGGAATTCCATTACTTTTGGAAACTGCAAAGCTGTCATTACACTTATAAATGGAACTATAGGATAATAGAAAAGAACAAATCAAAACATACAGATGAGCTCACAGAACAATGGATATGATGGGCGTTCTCCTGGAGCACTACCAGTTCCAAAAATCCAAATCAAAGACAGATAAATAAATTTACTTTAACCAGCAAGAAAACTGATTGTATTACAACAATTGATTTTGCACTGAAGTGATTTTCATCACTGTGTTTAACTCCAAAATTTATGTTCTTCAAATGCTTAGACAACCACTGCTTAGCCTTCTATTTCCTTTTTGTGTACAATATAATTAGAGTAAAATTTGTGACTGTATTTATAAAGATAAATTCAAAGCTAAGCATAAAAAATCATTGCCATATTAACCTTTTTAATCATTTTTCTGACTGTAATCATGATTATTTTGTCATTGAAGTCATTTATTGATGTCCTGCCAAATTTATTTGATATATAATTACAAAATAAAATATTCCATTCATGTGACTGTCCAGATTAACACACCATACTAAAAAATTACTTTATACCATTTTGGACTGAAATCTTTCCCAAGTGGAATACTCATATTCTCACCTTTCTCCTCTGCCTTCTTAAACAGAATAATAATTGGAACTGAAATGTTAACAACCGAACTTTTTCTTAATGACTCAGGTAATCCCATTCACACAGAAGTTAGAGGAAAATGCAGTTTTAGAGCTGGGGAGGAACTGAAAGGCACGTAAAAATCATTTCACCCAACCTCTCCACCTTAATGATGAGGTAACCTGGAAATTACAATGATAAACCCCAAAGCAACACATTTTCAAAAACAGATTTTTAAAAAGAACAGTGTGCCAAGATACTATAGTGGTGATATTAAACACACTAGTCATTAAGTATTCCAATTACAATAAAAGTGGATATTAAAACTCCACCTACTTGTGTTTTCCACAGGGAGGCGCATCTCGTTTTCCGGTAGAGGCTCTTCCTGTTCATCCTGTGTGGACTGTTTTTGACCATTTCTTCCAGTTTCCTTTTGGAAAGTTCTTAATGTTTCCCTAATATTTTCAAAGGTGAGGTTTTTATAGCTTGATACAGCATTTACCCATGCTAAAAATTGATTTATATAATCACTGGAGAAATTGCAGCCTTTAAGAAACAGGGAACAGATTTGTTTTTGATTTGGTGGTGACATATCACACTGTAAAAAGTAAGATGGAAATCCTTGAACTTGATAGCTCCTTGATCCCATAGGTTTCACTTGCACCTTTACTCGCCACCAAGGACCCGTTACTGGAAAACGTCCAAACACGTCACATTGCTCTTGAGTGTTTTCATCAGAAATTACAACTTAAAAAAAAAAAAAGTTAATTTAAGACATTTTAAAACCTCCTTTTCAATGTTTTACCAAATCTACCACTCTCTTTATTGCCCCCACAGCACCCTATACAGATGTTTATTAGGGTATCTACATTCCACTTAACCTGTTTATCAGTCTCCCTCTACTGTGCTGTAAGCTCTCTAGAACAAGACAATGTTTCACTTGTCCTTGTATTCCAAGAGGGTAAGGTACACAGCAAAAGTCTGCTGTTCATCTTCTAAAAACAGTCATCTCTCTGCTACTCTGACCTAAACCAAAAATGACCTTCATGCAGTTTCTAAAAAATATCATGGTCCCTTCCACCACAGGGCCTTTGCATAAGCTGTTCCATCTGCCTCAAATGTTCTATTCCTTACAGCTTACCCCCATTTACTCCAAACATCTGAATCTGATTGTCACTTCCTCAGGAAAGTCTTCCCTAAATCTCAAGATTATAACCTCTCATAGCACTACTTATTATTCCTTCTATGAACTAAGTAATATTATAGTTGCTTCTGTAATTATTTTTTAAAATGTTTAATTCACCAAAGACCAAGCCCCATTAAGACAGAAACCTCATTATCTTATCTCTTTTGGTTATCCTCCCAGGCAACAAACACCACCCTGCTTGGAACATGGTATCCAATCACTAATACTTTTAGGATAAAAGACTAAACCCTCCACAAATACCTAGAAACTTTCTGTTTAAACCTGTGCTGCCCACTCACATGAGACTATTTAAATTTAAATTATTTAAAACTAAAAGTTAAAATTCACCTCCTCAATTGCACTGGCTGCATTTCAAGTTCTCAATAGCCACATGTGACTGGTGACTATTGTACTGGACAGCACAAATTCAGAACAATGCCATCAGCACAGAACATTCTTCTGGTCTTACCCCTAAAATTTTCTTAAATATCAGTCACAGTGTACACATATTGGTATTATTTATAGCACAGGAAACAACAAAAGATAAACTCTCATCACAACGTTATTCGCACAAAGTTAATGAATCCACAATGCCTTAAGGTGATTCGTGTGTGTGTATTTCTAAGTAGCTGAAAAATAAATAGTTAGGACAGGAAAATAGTTTATAACCCTAAATCTGGGTGTGAATTCAGGCTCAATATCCAACAGCTTCCTCGACTATAAAAATAAAACTATCTCAAAGAGTTGTGAACATCAAATGAGATAATACACTTTGAGCACAAGCTTAACGCATGGTATTACTCAAGCCACTACTATTGTTACTTATATAATCTCATCCTAGTAGGATGAAACAGCTAGGCCATCCCCCAAAAACGTCTATTAGCGGTAATGGGGCGCATGACTTTAGGACAAGGCCAGAACGGGAAACACTTCATCCTCCAATCCCATCTCCTAGAGGCAGGGGGCTTCCTCACCTCGGACGCGCCCAGGGAGGGTACCAGCCTTGACGCCCCCACTGCAAAGCTCCTCGGCATCCACAAACTCCAGGTCTTCATCCTCCTCCACGTCTTCCTTCAGACAGTCATCGTCCTCCGCCACCAAGTCCTTGGGTGGGAGCAGAGGTCCCTGCAGTTCGCGCAAGTACTGACTCAAATAAGCCATGTTTTTCCGCTGCAGTTCTCCAAATGCGGAAAACCCGGGCCTGGTACACGGCCACGATCGACCAATCAGCTCCGCGAATTAAGAACTTCCGGGAACGCCCCCAGGGCGGCCTGCGCGTGCGGAGGGACGGGGCAGCAGCGAAGCTCCGCCCTAAACTCTCCCGTGGGAGGCGGGGATAAGATGCAGCAGGGGCGGGAGTGAGGGCGGGACGATTGAAGGGTTGGAGAAAAGGGTGCGCGCCCGGCAACCGGACGTAAGCATCCGTAGCGGTGTCGGACCACCCCGCCGGCTGGGCTGCGTCAGGTGTGGCACCCGCAGAACTCTAGTACCTCCGGAGAGAGAAGCGTGAGGGAAGGCCATGTCTAGTGAGCCTAGAGAGCCCGGAAAAGTAAGCGCTCCCCGACACCCTAAAAGGAAAACCCAAAAGCACTTCAGGACAATCGGCCCAAACCACCCAAAGCAGAGAACAGGGAATCTCCAGACGGGAGACCCGTTTACTCAGGACTGCTTTTGTCCTCCGTTTCCTTAAGGACTTGAATTTATATCATCAAAGGCTCTTATTCAAGGGAGAGTTCTCTAGGCTCCATTCCATACACACTGTATCGAGATCCAGGGCAGAGACCCAGGATTCTTTGTAATGCATGTCCCAAGATTGTCTCAGCCAGGTCTGGCAACTGCTGGATTACATGACATTCAAAGTCTTTTTCATCTTTTTTTCTGTGAGTGCAAACTGGTCTCCCAAGCTTCTTTAAGCTGGACTACTACCTGCTCACAGTGGGGCAAAACGTAATCTATTTACAGCCAAGAGTATAGAGAAAGACTGAGAAGGGGAAGTAGAAGAGACGTGCGGTGGCTTAAGAAAGTTATTCAGGGGTGCCTGGGTAGCTCAGTGGGTTAAAGCGTCTGCCTGCAGCTCTGGTCAAGATCTCAGGGTCCTAGGAGGGCTCTCTGCTCAGCGGGGAGCCTGCTTCCCTCTCTCTGCCTGCCTCTCTACCTACTGTGATCTCTCTCTGCGTCAAATAAATAAATTTTAAAAATCTTTTAAAAAAAAAGTTATTCTGGAGCCACGGTGCCCGCACGAGCTGGGGTGCTTATTTGAGGAACATCATAAAGTATATCATTACCTTACTATTTTTATATTATTTATTATGGAATTAATCTATTAATAATAAACCCAAAATAAGTAAGCAGGCACTGTTTGCTAAATCCAAAACCATTTTATGATAGATTCTAATATACATAAACTACAGCAAGCACCAAAGGTTTACAAAAAAATCTATGGGAGAAAATACATTTTAAAATTGATTTTTCCCTTTGGGTACAAGTATCTCCTTTTGTTGCTTTTAGAAAAACGGTGTTGCAGCTCACAAAACACCAGTGTTTCCAAGGATCCTCTGTGTCTGCTTGAATTCCTTCCTTAACACTCCCAATGGCTACTGTTTCCACAATATTGAATCCATTCTCTCACACTACTCTTCTCTCTGTTGCTAAATCCAGTGGATACTTTCTTGCCTGTGTCTTACCTCCCCTCTCAACAACTTTTAACACTGGTAACTGTTTTCTTCTTGTAATACATTGTTCATGACTTGTGTTCTCAGGTTTTCCTCCTACCTCTCTAGCCATGGATACTTTCCTTGGGCTCCTCTACTGTCCTCCTAAGTGCGACTATTCCCCCGGGTTCCATCCTGAACACTTTCTCACTCTGTAATCCTCCCCTCAATCATTTTTTTCAAGATTTTATTTATTTATTTGTTTATATGAGAGAGAAACACAGCAAGAGAGGAAACACAGGCAGGGGGAGTGAGAGAGGGAGAAACAGGCTTCCTACCAAGGAGGGAGCCCAATGTGGGGCTCGATCCCAGGACTCCAGGATCATGACCTGAGCTGAAGGCAGATGCTTAACAACTGAGTCACCCAGGCAACCCCCTCTATCATTTTTCACCTACTCTGTCATCTAAATGCTAATAACTCTTAACCTGATCTGCGAACCAATGCTCACAACCTCCTGTTAGATGCCACACCTGAGGGCCCGTGACTACTTCAGACTCAGTGTATCTAAACTGAAAGGTATCGGTTACCCAAATCCAGATCACTTATGTGTGTCTCCATAGGATGTTCTTGATACCAACATGGTGGATTTAGACATAAGACTCCAAAAGTTAAGCTGCTATTTACATAACTCAACTGCATTCTTCTAAGTAGTGTAGGTAAGGATTCAAGATGGTGAAAACTTTGCTTCTTTACCTGTTGTTTATTCATTTTCAAAAAAATGTAATGTGTGCCTGGGTGGCTCAGTGGGTTAAAGCCTCTGCTTTTGGATCAGGTCATGATCTCAGGGTCCTGGGATCAAGGCCCGCATTGGGCTCTCTGCTCGGCAGGCAGCCTGTTTCCTCCGCTCTCTCTACCTGCCTCTCTGCCTGCTTGTGATCTCTATCTCTCTCTGTCAAATAAATAAATAAAATCTTTTTTTAAAAGGTGGAACAAAAGAAAATGTATAAAAAAATTAACAATCCCATGTTCCTGAATACCATTTTTACCTTTTTTACACAACAAGCAATAGTACTCAAGTCTGGCTGTGCATCAGAATCATTTGGGGGGCACCTGGGTGGCTCAGCTGGTTAAGTGTATTCCTCCGGCTTGGGTCAAGATCCCTGGGTCCTGGGATCAAGCCTCATGTGGGACATCCTATTCTGTGGGAGACTGCTTCTCTCTCTCCCTGCCACTCCCCTGCTTGCACTCTCTCTCTCTTTCTCTCTCTCTGTCAAATAAATAATAAAATCCTTTTCTTAAAAAATCATTAAGGATGTTTCTAAAAATGAGATTCCTGTATCTACCCTGAAGGTACATTTCCAAGAACACAAAACAACACAGACATGAGCTTATTCACTGTGTCATGCATGTTGTAATGGCAAATGACTGGAAAGAACAGAAATGTGTTTAAGTAAGAGACTTATTGAATAGACTATGGAATATCCATTAGACAAGGGAATATTCTTCAGTAATTTTAAAAAAGAAAGAAAGAGGAAAATCTCTATGATTTTCCACAATATATTAAATAAGAAAAAGCAAAAACAGTGTGTATAGTTTTATTTATGTGTATGTGAGTATGCTTGTTTTGGGGAAAAAGAAGGATGGAAGGAAGTGAAGAAAAGAGGAAGGGAGGTAGGAAGGAAGGAAAAGAAACGTGGAAGAGATAAACCCAGAAGTTAATGAAAATAGTTATCTCAGGTACAGTGGAAACAAGATAAGAGAAGACAAGGATGGGAAAAAATGTCTGAGTTTAACTTTTTATACTGGTTTTGGCTTTGGAACCATGTGAATGTTTCATATATTCAAAAACAAATTAACGAAAGCAAATCTAAAATTGAATACAAACAAAAACAAATAAATTGTCTCTCAAATGTATAATGTAACCTTTCAGGGAAAATAATTCAAGTTACTTTTAAATACTTCAAATATTTATCTTAACGTACTCTGACTATATAACTTTAGTAGGGTATTTGCTAAGGACAAAAGATCCTCAAAGTAATCTTTTTAAAAAATATTTTATTTATTTATTTGACACAGAGAGAGAGAGAGATCACAGGTAGGCAGAGAGGCAGGCAGAGAAAGGGGGAAGCAGACTCCCTGCTGAGCAGAGAGCCCAATGTGGGGCTCCATCCAGGACCCTAAGATCATGACCTGAGCTGAAGGCAGAGGCTTAACCCTCTGAGCCACCCAGGCACCCCCACAAAGTAATCTTAAACTTCACCCCACACTATGGTTAATGTTAGTCTAATAATGTTATTATACTTTTTGAAATTATGTGTTGTAGGAGAAAGCAAATAAGTAAATGTCTTTATGTTTCATCAAATGAAGGTTTTTAATGTACATGAAAAGAAATACAAACAAATATGAAAAATTCCTACAATATTAAACTTAAATTAAAAACATCAGTATGATCTTGTGGTTTCTTAAAATGTATTTTCTCGTTCTTTCTACCAAGAGGACCTGAAAATAATGTCAGCCCAGTAACTCTGATCACATCTACCAACCTAATCTTGGTTTGGAATCCGATTTCTCATTCAAGCGAACGGAGGCTTCTTAAAAAACAGCTGTTTCTACCTCCAAAATAAGGAAAATACAAAGCAGACCTGGGACTTCTTGTACCTGATGGCAAGGAAGCCCTCAAAAACCAATGGGGTTATGAGAAAAGGATTCAGGAGCCAGCTTGAAGGGACTTCCACTAGCCAAATTTAGGGAAATTTGAGTACCAAAAGGATAATTACTGCACTTGATTGTAACACAGAGTACATAAAAAGTGATGTGGGGGGCGCCTGGGTGGCTGAGTCAGTTAAGAGGTTAAACATCTGACATCTGGGCTCAGGTCCTGAACTCCAGGGCCAGAGATGGAGTACAACACTGCCTCCCTGTGCTCAGCAGGCAGTCTGCTTCCCCTCTCCCTCTGTCCCTGCCCTCTCCCCAACACACTCTGTCTCTCTCTGAAATAAATCTTTTTTTAGAGTGATGTATCTGTTGTGATACTCACTAAAAACAAAAACTCAACCTTTTTTTAAAGAAGAAATAAATAGAAGGAAAATAAAAGGAAAGGAAGAAAAGAATGCCAGGTAAGACATTTAAAAAGAAATTCTGAAAATATAAAACACCATTTTGCAATCCCTGATGTCATAACTGATTGAAACAAGGACCACCAAAGGCTACTAAAACCATTAAGTGAAAAGTCAGGTGGGAACCATGGCCATACTAGATGACAAATGGCAAAGGGGAAAATGTACTTTTACAGTGAAGATGTTTGTCAGTTACCTCTTTTTTTTTTATTGTTACTTAAATTTTTTTTTCCCGGTGTCCCAAGATTCATTCCCCATTCCCCACACCCAGTGTTCCACGCAATAGGTTACCTCTTAATCAGGTTCTCAAACTCAGTGTCATTAATGAGAGGAAGTGATGGTGTGTGTCTCATGGTCCGATGTACATAAAATCAGCTATCAAGTATTCTTGCCAGAAACATTTAACTTGATTTTAATTAATGCTCAACACCAGCATTATCCAATAAAAATATGTGAACTATGTATATGATTTAAAAATTTCTAAAAGCCACATTTAAAAAAGAAACAGGTACCATCAATTTTAATGATGCACTTTATTTAATCTAATATAACCAAGGTATTATTACTTCCACATGGCAATCAACGTAAAAATTACTATAATGAAATATTTTACACTCTTGTTTTCATGCTGAATCTTTGAAATCTGGTGTGTGTTTTACTCTTATAGCACATCTTAATTTGAACTAGCCACATTTCAAGCGCCCAGTAGCTACACGTGCCTTTGACTGCATTATTGGACAGCACATTTCCAGATCTAATTTTCAATTTGCCTAAAATCCAAGAAACTGAGGTACAAACTAATACCACAAGGAAACAGAATGATCAAAGACGGAAGTCAGGAAACCATTTTGTAAAGGGCCAGAGAGTAAATCTTTTAGGTTTTGCAAGCCACATGGTCTTTATCGCATAATTCTCCTACCAGCTCATTCTCCTCCCTTTCCTTCTTTCTCCTCTTTCTCTTTTTTACAACCCTTTAAAAGTATAGAAAGTAATCTTAGCTCTAGTGCTGTACAAAAACAGGTCAGAATATGGGCAACTTGATCTGGCATGTGTGACATTCTCTAAGACAACTGACCTGGATTTTCCAAAAGTCAGTGTCATGGGGGAAAAAGATGGGAAAGAACAAAAGTGATTCCAGAACTGACAGGAGGCCAGTAGCTGAAGTCAAGAGCATGAGGAATAGGTCCAAGCTGAGGCTCTAGAACTAGGCTGGAGCCAGACCACGCAGAGCTGTGAGAGGCCACAGTACACGTAGTAAGAAGCCACAGAATGTATTAGAGGGCCTGAACATTTCCTCCTGAAACTAAGGCTATTCCTCTCATAACTGATCAATGTTATCTGATCTGATCAGTTAACTGATCAACTGATCAATAATCTCATTCCAATGTCCCCTTGAAATCTATCCTAGGAAATACTTGTTAAATAAATCAATCTAAGTCATGAAGCAAGGAATTTTCAGCATCTCATTCACATTGCTTCTCATGTGGAAGTTTTTGGGTTTTTTTCCCCATGTTATATGTAATGTGTCTTCCAGTTATTCCAGAAACGTGTTTGTTTTCGAATGCCTGGATGGTATCAAGGCAGGTAACTGTGAAGTTAGGATTAGTAAAACCTAAACATTTTATCAGGAGAGCAGGGAGGGAATAAGATTTAGGGACCTGTTTAATTAATGTGACGAAGGAAAGCATGCAATTAATGTGAAGTCACGATCACGGTGGTTTGGCAGTTATATGAAAGCACTTCAGACTAATTTATCCCGATGAGTGTTTTGAATTAGCATTTTGCCTCTTGTTTGTTAAAGTAATGTCTGAAGGGGAACAGTAGAATCAAAACAAGAAAGGAGTTAAATAATAGGATAACAGAAAAGATTGGTAATTATATACAGAGCAGAAATTATAATAAAGATGTGTTCGATTTCATTCATTCAACAGAGAGGCATGTGTATGGCACGTAGTGCTATTGTCACCTGATATCTAGGTCCCCTCTCATTCCAGGCTCACCATACGACTGTACTTCCCTACCAATCTGAAGTTAGTCATGACCATCTGATCTGTTTTGGCCAATGAAATAAGAGCAACATGTCACTTCACGGTGGAAGTACTTAATTGTGGAAGCTCGGCTCTCCATCCTTAGCCATTCCTTACCTTGATGACTGTGGGAGTGTGAGGTGCAACAGTGAGCCATCCCATAATGGACAACTGCCCTGGAGAGTTCTGGAGGCTTACAGTCAACTTAGAGTAAGTGACAATAAATCTTGATTGTGTTAATCCACTAAGATTATGGAGCTGTTTATCTTGTCAACAGAACCTAACCTATCCTTCCTGACTTAAGACTGATCATACACTAGATAGTTGTGCTGGTGGGCATGGTGAGAGACATATGGAAAGAATTATAGCCCTTGCTAAAAAGTTTCTGTAAATTAATTAAAGTATGTCAATTGGAAGCGAAGGGGCCACGAGACTGGAAAACTGCCCTGGGGGCATAATTCAGTGGAATTTTAAATGCTGAAACACTGAGACAGCATTGTGCAGAGGAGAATGGATTTAAGGAAGTATAAATACCCACAAAGAGCTGATATCTAGTTCCATACTTCTCCAACCAGGAATCCAGACTCTTAGTAAAATGGTGATATAACAAAAAGGGATAAAAAGACTGAAGATAAAAGGCTTTGGGGAGTGTTCAGTGGTTCATATTATATTATTTAATATGTAAGATATATCTTTAGATATTTATTTACTTTTTTGAAAATTTTATGTATTTATTTGAGAGAGGAATAGCATGAGGGGGGAGGGTCAGAGGGAGAAGCGGTGTCCTTACTGAGCAGGGAGCCTGGTGCGGGGTCTCGATTTGCTTAATCTACTGAGCCACCAAGCACTATATATATATATATATATATATATATATATATGTATGTATTTATTTATTTATCTATTTATTTGTTTGTTTATTTATTTATTTAAATGATATATAGAGGGGGGCCTGGGTGGCTTAATAGGTTAAGTGGCCAAAACTTTATTTCAGCACAGGTCATGATCTCAGGGATGGGGGATTGAGCCTTGCATCAGGCTCTGCACTCAGCAGGTGGTCTGCTTGAGTTTCTCCCTCTCCCTCTGCCCCTCCCCTGGCTCACAAGTTCTCTGTCTCTCCCTCTCTCTCAAGTAAATAAACCTTTTGAAAAATGATATATAGAACAAAAAAGTGACAAATTTTTAAGGTAGAAGATAAAAGTAATTTTTCCTCTGAGGAGACAGGTTGGTAATACCACAGGATCCCATGATCCCATCATGCCCTCTTCTTTGCCACATGAGTGCCTCAGTGGAAATACTGACATAATTAATTGCAATTGATGTGAAGCCCGTCTCTCTAACTGCTACAAAGTAATGGCTCCAGTTACCTCAATTACAGTTCAATTTAGTCTGTATTACTGTGTAAGTTTTTACTCAAGCTAAAATACTCATAGGGCTAAATTCATGCCCTTATGTTTCTATTTCAGTATATAAGTTTTTAAGTTATAGGAGAATATGTTGATTAAAAACATTAAGGCTTGCTTAAATACATTCTATGGAGCCTCCTTTCCTAACAAATATGCCGTGATTGTGAGGACCAAAGCAAAAGCAGATAAACTCTGCGACCACCGAGGTATGATGCTGTCGATTGACCCCTCGTTGTCTATCTAGGTCTTTATTTGTTAGGAATTTTATGAAAATTATTGATCTCATTCTGTATAAGTGGGGGAAAAGGCAGCAAAAGTTTGGAAACTATTAGTGAGAAGAGAAAATGGTTACAACTCACTTATTCAGTTAATACTTATTCAAGGATAGTAACTGTTTTGGGCACTAAAGAAGAACAGTGAAGAAAAAAAGTCCTTGGCATATTCTAGTGGGAGGTGACAGTCAAAGAGCAAGTAAATATAAATATCAAGTAGTTATGAGTACAAGGGTCTAAAATAAAAGGGACCAAGGGAACAGAGGATGACTGGACTGGAGGTTTGTTATTTCAGATAACAGTGATTGGTGGAAATAGAGGCAGAGGTATTATTAAGCTGACATGGATGAGATAGTGTGTTATATTGGCTCTGGGATGAATTACTGAGCAAAAGAAAGGCATACGGAGTAACAAGTGAAAAATGTAGTGCTTATGGCATCCATAATCGGCAGAAGATGAAGACTGACTTCGTGGAGTGGAAATATCTTTGAGCATTCCACAGGGTCAGCCTGGTTGCAGAAGTCAAACTGCCTTCAGATGAGCAAGTGTGTTTTCCTGGGCTCATTTTAAATGGCTGGAAAATCCCCTGCATTTGTGAGAAGATTCTACATATCAGGCATACTTCTGGCCAAAGGCAAGGGGGAAAAAATCACCCAGCTTATGAAGCATTAGAGAAAAATAAGATACAAAGAACTAGGTTGGAATGATAAGAGAAAAAAGGGAAGGAATGAGTAGCGGGAAGAGAAGTACATTGAGAATAAAGCCATCATATGCAGGGCAGTAGAAAAATAATTTGAAAATTCTCCTAAAAAAGAAAGCTCTAATGCTGTAATAAACCAATGGCTTATTTCATTCCGGGGTATAAAATCAGTGAAATTTCATTTTTAATAAAAGAAAACAGTATCTGGAGAGAGCACAGAAAACGTTTTCACACTGAGAAAAATAGGACATTTATGTATTTTTATCTTCTTTTATTTATGAACAAGAATAATAGCTAATTTGGGGTGCTTGTGATGTGTCAAACATGAAGTGCTTTTAGTGAATGGACTCATTGACTCTTCCCAACAGCCCTGTACCGATAGGGACCAAATAGGTACCAAAAAAAACCCATCCATTTTCCTTATGAGGAACCAGCTGTGAGGAGGTTAAATAACTGACTTAAGGTTGGAAGTGGCCTTGCCAGGATTTGAACCCAGGGAGTCTCACTCCCATGCCTGTGCTTCCCGCTGCTTCACGTTCAGACGCAGTACTGTGTTTTCAACATCGACACACATAGCGAGGACACAGTGGGGGACGGGAGGGGGAGGACACACATTGCTGCAAAACAAAGCTCCTTGATATGTTGCCTTCTCTTAGGTGTGTGAGATTTGTAAGACATACACACATTTCTTTGGGATCCTACAATAGATTTAAAACAATTATAAAGATGGCCCCACAGTGATATCCTCCATAAGTGATAAAAAACTCAAATTGCAAGGAGGCTTCTTATTTTTCACATAGCTGCTGGATCAAACCATAAGAACTCCATACTCAGTGGTTTAAGGTCAATAGTACATGTGGGAGAAATGAATGTTCTTTACCTCTTTCCTGGCTAGTTTGGAAAAGGTTATTGTTGGCTGACACCTTCCCCATAATATTTGACCACTACTTCGTATTTTGAGAAAAGCCACTTCCTTACGGCTCCCACACTGCTCTTAAAAAAGCCTCACCTATTATCTCGTTGTAAAATCATACCATTGCCAAATGATGAGGGTAAGCACCAGGTTTGAGCTATGTCTGTAGTCGGGGGAAGGGGGAATTTACCTAAAAAGATGACACTCAGATATCCCTAAGTTGTATCAATTCTTCCTCTTCCTTTATTTTTTTAAAGATTTTATTTGTTTCTTTGACAGAGAGAATGAGCAATGGGAAGGGGCAGAGGGAGAAAGAGAGAGAGAGAGAAAAAGAGAGAGAGAGAAACAGACCTCCTGCTGAGCAGGGAAGCTGATGCAGGGCTTGATCCCAAAACCCCAAGATCGTGACCTGAGCCAAAAGCAGATATTTAACTGACACAGGCACCCTCTTCCTCCTCCTTTAAAATGTCTCTTTGATTACCCTTCCTCATTGCGGCACCACACTCAGGGCTGTTCCTAGGGGTGTGGAGCCATGTGCAAATACTTTTTGCATGGCCCTTGTCTACATAAACAATTGAAGCCACCCCAAATTAGCATGCCAGTGTCATTCTGGCAGTCCAATCTCACGTCACACAATCCTAAAAACAAAAACCAAAACAAAACACCCTGCACGTCCCAGTAGGTATGTTTGGCTTGCCAGGTCACCCTTCCAGAGCGAGGACCTAGCCACAGAACCCCAGGATGACCGCATAAGCATAAATCATGGAACAACTGGGGAGATCTGGTCAAGTCCACTCATTGGACAGGAGATGGGAGATCATCCCCCAAAAGAAAAACTGGTACCAACTGAGCCCACATGAGGTCCCAGTTCTGTCTTCATGCACCCCATCCAGATGCTAATCCAATCTCAGCAGTTCCCAGCTACCAGAAAAGGTCTAAGAAGACTAAAGGAAGTCCCTTCAAAGAGTGAGAACCCCTGATGCCTGGGATCCTCGTTAGGAGCCCTGAGTTATGAGTGTGAAAGCTACATCAACACCTTCCTCTGTCCCTTCTCACCTAACTCATTACAACTCCCTCCTGGTTGGCCTCACATCCTCCACTTTCTTTCCTTTTGTGTTCATTGTCCTCATAGTGTGAACGTATTTCACTGTGTTCCCTCTTACTGATTTTTTCAAATATGAAGCCCTCATTTGTGGTCCTTATTTAGATTGTGGTCTAGATCCTGGCCCTTCTCATTGACTGAAGAACATCAGCCCAGCAATCCTCCTCTCTCCTGCATCATTCATTTCTCTATTTCTAATGAATTATTTCCATCATCACACGACTGTGCCACCTTAAAAATCTTTTTTTTTTTGTCCTCACTTCTCCGGCCAGCTACCAACCCACTTCCTAGCTGTCCTGCAGTGAAACCACCTGAAAGGAATCCTTGATTCCTTACCTCCAACGCTACCTGTGCTCTGCCCATAGAGGAAGTATGGGTAGAGGCTGAAATCTAGTTCATTCCTTGTTTACCAGGTAAAATGCTTGACACAGAACTTTCTCATTTTTGAAGAACAACATTTGAAATTTATCTGCCTTGAGGCATCACTATTTCCAACTGGCCAACCTGAAGCAGGCTTTTATTTTTTATTTTTTAATTTTTTTTTACTGATTTTGCCCAAAAGTCCTATGTGTCCTCCTGGGCTCTGTGAGCCCACATCAGTCAGACTTTCCCCATCATTCCCCTGAAACTCTTCTGGTCCAAGGTCATGTGACATTCACATGGGTAAATCCAAGGGTTGGCATATCTGTTTCTATAACACAAGTTTATCATCACACACTTCCAAAGATCAGAAATTCAGATAGGGTCACTGGGACTGCCTTCCTTGTGGAGGCTCTGAGGGACAGTGCAGTCCTTGCCACATCACTCTAACTTCTGCTTCCACTGTCCCATCTCCTTCTCTGCCTCTGACCCCAAAACTCTTGCCTCCCGCTTTTAAGGATGCTTGTGATGGCATTGATCCCACCAGGACAATCCAGAATAATTTCCCCATGTCCAGACTGTTAACACAATCATGTCTACCAAGTCTCTTCTGCCATGCAAGGTCACATATTCACAGTTCTGGGGACTGAGTTGTAAACATGGTCAAGGGGCCCTTATCAGCTGTCCTCTCAAATGGTGGGTCAACTGTATTTGACACACTGAATGTCTTCTTCTGCCTTGATACATTTTGGACCCCTGGTTTCTGGGACACCACAGCCCTCATGGCTGCTGCTTCTGTGTAGTCTCCTTTCTTGGTCTCCTATTCTCCCTGACCTCTCTGTCTCTGGTCTTCCCTCATTTGGGATCTCCTGTCTTTAAACAGCATCTAATATGCTGCGATTCTTAAATTTGTATTACTGTCTGTTCCTCTCTTTTGAACTACAAACTTGTATTTCCAACTGCCTTCTCACCACCTCTGTTTAGATCACTAATACACAAATAACACTTAATATGGCCAAATAGTAATTCCTGGCCTTTCTCCTCTCAAATCTGTTCCACCTAGTGTCTTCCCCATCACAGTGGATGCCATCTTCATCCTCTTGGTTGCTCTAGCCAAACTTTGGATTCATCGCTGACTCCTCTCCATCACCTATATCCCATCACCAATCCATCAGCAAATTCCCCTTGACCCTCCCTTTGAAATATGCCCAGAATCCAACACATCTCACCATCTCCACTGCTTTCCCACTAGTCTCATCTCTGCTTTCTTTTCTGTGATACATTATTGCAATAGCCTCCTAACTGGTCTCCTGCATCCAGTGCTCTCCCTATAGAGCTTTTCGCAATGTAAGATCAATAGTGATCCTTTTAGAACAGGTCTTAGTATATCACCCAGTTGCTCAGAACCCAGCAATGACTCCACATCACACTCACGGTAAAGGCAAGAGCCTGGAAGTTTCTACATGCTCTGTGCTGCCATCAATCTCACTGACTCTATATCCTCCTGTTCTCCCATTGTTCATCCTGCTTTGACTACACTGGCCTCTTTGTTGTTCCTTGAACACATCAGTCTCAGGGCCCTTGCACAATCTGTTCTGCCTATCTAGCATTGTCTTGCCCAGGGACCTGTGTGGCAAGCTACCTCACCATCTTTGAATCTTTGCTCATATATCATTTTCTCAGTGGGACCTTCTCTGTTCACACTTTCAAAGGCCTTGATGGGAATGTGAATTGCTACAACCTTTTGAAAGTAATCACATAGTGTCTTTTAAAATATATTAACACGTCCTTTAATACAGTGGTGCCATTTTGGCAAGTATCTCCCATAGAAATAGAAAGCATGGAAGCACCTTGTGTTGGTTCATAGGGATAATTATTGTGCATTTTTCTGAGATCAAAAAGAAGCTAACAGAAATCTGATTGTTAATCAATAGAAAAGTGGTTGACTTAATTATGGCAAATCCTATTAAAGAGCATTCTGAGGCTATTAAAAAGAATGAAGTTAGATGGATAGTTACTAAGCTAAAGGATGGCGATGTTGGATAATTAACTGAAAGCTGCACATTGCAGGGTAATGTGTAAAGTATTCCTACATTAAAAAAAGCAAAACAGAAATTTACATAATTCTCTTAAGACCACGGGAAAAGTTTCACTGGATAAACACTAAACTATTAATATCAGTAGTTACCTGTAGGGTAGGGGAATAGAGCAGGAAAATAATTGGCTTTTTCTTGAAATACTTTTGGATTGTTTCATTCACCAAAATGTGCACATAATGATCCAGTAATTACAATTATTTTTTAAGTTGCAACTACAAACAACTCAATAATAGCTTGCTTCCTACAACCACACAGTCCATTTTCATTCACTTAAACATTTGCTGACCACCTAGTGTGTTTCAGGCACTGAGCTAGCCCCAGAGCTATGGGGCAGGTAAAGCCTGGTGATGGTGATGGTGGTGGCAGTGGGGACACAGGGAGGGTGGGCTTGTTTTCCATCAATATTTGTGTCTTTTAGAAGCTAAATAACTTGCCCCATTTCAAAATCAGAATAGTCTATATTAAAATTTTGCATGTGACTCTCTAATTCCTGACTTAGACTGAGGCACGGTTGTGTGAATACTGAGGAAGCAATGAGTAAAGAGGTGTTATGGGGACAGACATGAGAGGGCTTGGTGACCAATTTGCATTTGGGAAGGGGGTAGGGAAAAGGAGACTTGGATGGATAATGACGTCACTATCTAAGACGTGGAACACAAGAAGAGAACCCAGTGTGTGGGAGACTAATGGAAAAGGTAAGGGTTCCATTTTGGATAGTTTGAGATGTCCATGCAACATCTGGAAAAAGACATCTAGGTAACAGTTGAACATATGGATCTGAGGGAAATGGTCAGAACGAAAGAGAAAGATCTGAGAGTTGAAGAGGTAGTTTTAATAGTACCTAAAACAATGATAGTTGACGAAATTGTGCAGAGGGTGGTGGGAGAGTGAACTCTAAAGAGCATTCCTTTTAGACCAGAGGAAGGGACTAGCAAAAGAAGTGGAGAATGAACATCCAGAAGAGGGAGGAGACTTCCCAGGGTGAAAACATACAAGCCAAGGACCTAAGAAAGATTCCCAGGAGAAAAAGGTTAGTAGCTAGACGTCACTGAGCTTCCTATTTAGTCCTTCCTTCAGAACATAATCTTAGACACAGATGGGAGTCATGGGCTTATGTCCAACTTGGTGTTGGAACTTACACAATTTTTTTTTTTAAGTCTGGGCCTCAGCTACCACATCTGTTAGTAAGGAAGTTGGGACCAGGTGATGGATCCCTAGTGTTTGAAGTTCTAACATTATAGGATACTTAGACGCCTCCTCCTCCAGCCAGTTGTCACTACTACCTGTTCATTCTAAAGTCATACAGGTGTGTGTGTGTGTGTGTGTGTGTGTGTGTGTGTGTAGTGCATGTGTGTGTGTAGTGCATGTGTGTGTGTATTTCAGTTTCTTCTATATACAGAATGATAACTGAGGCTAGATTTTGTCTGTTCTGCCTACATGAAAAGAGGAAGGAAGCAACTTCTCCTTGAGAAAGAATTTAAAGAAAACTCTGCTAGGGCACCTGGGTGGCTCAGTCAGTTAAGCATCTGCCTTCAGCTCAGGTCATGATTTTGGGGGTCCTGGGATGGAGCCCCTGCTCAACTGGGAGTCTGCTTCTCCCTCTCCATTTGCCCCCTGTTCTTGCTCTCTCTGTCTTGCTTTCTCTCTCAAGTATATAAATAAAATATTTTTGAAAAAATCCTCTACTGATAACTTCCCCAATTCCATAGATCAGTTATAACATACTCATGAATTGTCTTACTCTGAAGTTACTTCCAAAACTAAATTCATAGAAATATGAGAACAGTGATTTGTAAAGGAACTGATTGTTCTCTCCAACCTGGATCGATAACTTCTCTTCTGGTCGCCCATGTTTTATTTACATTACCAGTTTCTTAAGTGAAGTCTTTCTCCTACCTAGCAGGCCCTCCATCAATATGTACTGAAACAAATGTGTCTCAACTTATT
This sequence comes from Spilogale gracilis, assembly GCA_004023965.1. Taxonomy (NCBI): domain Eukaryota; kingdom Metazoa; phylum Chordata; class Mammalia; order Carnivora; family Mephitidae; genus Spilogale; species Spilogale gracilis. Next base: position 85,509 of record PITA01003185.1, read on the forward strand.
CAATGTTTATGTTTGTCATTTGGCTTAAGAATAGTTGTCTCTGCTTAATTAGAGAAAGGCACATTTAAGAAGCATAATTTCAGGAGGTCTCTAAAAAGAAAATGAACCTCAGGGAAAGGAAGCATCATAGGAAAACTACATGGAAAATGGCCGATTCGGGAATAAGAGAATTGGTTGTCATGCGAGTTGAAAGAGGTCAAGATCAAGGAGGAGGGTGAACACAAGTACAGCTGTCACTGTGTGGGGTTCCACCCTGGTTGCTCAATCCGTGCCCACGTACAGAAATGTCACCTATCATCTTTCAGCCGTTGCCATCTGTTGCATTGGTTCATCTCCTGCAGGAAGAGAGGGAGGAAGGGTCTGTCACCCTGATTGCTTCAGCTTCCAGTACAGTTTCTCCTGCAGGGCAGAATGGAACATTGGCTAAGCTACTAGGTTAGTTAATCCCACGTGATGAGCGCCCACGGTTGGTTTCTGTAGGCTCACCATACACCTTCCCCATTAAATTCCTTCTAACGGGTTCCTGAGAAGGACCAAAGCCACCTCTTGGACGTGAGTTTCTTGTGCAATGGCACTTGTTAGCGTTGTCAGGTAAAATACGGGACACCCAGATCATGAGACTTTCAGATACGCAACAAAAATTTTCTAACGTAAGTATTCCCAGAGTTTCCCATTTCCTGTGTTTGTTTTTTGTTTATTTTTTGCCTAACCCTGACAGCCCTGTGCTTTGTATTCTCAGAGGTTCCTGTTTTGGAGGTTTCTGAGGGACTCCCAAGGTCCCCTCCAGGATGCTTTTGTACCTCTGCTGCCCTCTAATGGTCACAGCTGGTCACTGGCACCAGAAAGGCGGGCTCCCTGGGGTTGAAGAATTCTGTGGGAATGGGGACAAATCATGGCCATTCAGCAAACATTCCCGGAGCATGATCTTACTTTGTTCCAGACACTGTGCTGAGCTAGCTAGAAATTCCACAGCCTCAAGGAAGTCCCAGGCAAAAGACAAGAGAGATTTGTACAGAAAGTGTACTGGACTCAGATGTCTCAGAAAAAGATGTTCTGCTCAAAAATCTGTCACTAAAAAGCTCTGCACTTCGATGTGGGGGGCTTCTGTTTTCTCATTAAAATAAAGTACAGACAGATGGAAGGAAATCATGACTATATTGAAAGTTCATCTAGAGATAACAGCTTTGGGGAAATTCTGGCCATACAAAGCCAGGACCCAGAGTCTAGCAAGGATGAGAAAAATTAAACACAAGTAAATAAAACTGATAAAACTGTTATAGATAAAAAGGAAAAGGGTGTTGTCCTTAGAGGACTTCTTTGGATGATTCTTGATTTAGGGAAGGGGCTGGAGACAAGGGATCGGGGTCCTAAAAGATAGGGAGGAGAGAAGCCAGGGGAAAACACCTACTGTAAATGAGAGCATGCCTTGAAGGGTGGCAGCTGGCCATACCAAGGAGGCTGGCCCAGAGGACCAGTAGGAATAAGGGACAGTCTGATATCTAAGTCTAAAGTTCCTTAATTGACTTTTTAATCCTACTTTTATAAAGCAAGTTACAGACAACAGTCCTGGGTTCATAGGTCTTAGAAATAAATGTCTGGAGCTTTATAGCCAAATTAGAGTGAAGGGAATGAGAGAGAGCCAGAACATGAGGGGGAGCCAAGGAAGAGGCAGTCAGAGGGGATTAAGGAAAGGATGGAGCATGTATGGGATTAAGGAAAGGATGGAGACATGTAAACATCTTCCTAGTAATACCTAGAAATAGTTGGGTGTTCACTCTATTTCCTACAGTTACACAGCATAGATACCTGAGATGTTTTATGTGTATAGGAGGACCACAGAAGGCTGAAGAATTTTGTGACTCTTAAGACTCATATAAAATGAGGCTGTTGCTGGGGCTCATGGGCGGCTCAGTCGGTTGAGCATCTTCGTATTGGCTCAGGTCATGATCTCAGGGTTGCGGGATCAAGCCCTGCTTTGGAGTCTGCTTGTCCCTCTCCCTCTGCTCTCCCCACCCACCCCTGCCCACTCACTCTCTCTTAAATAAGTAGATAAATAAAATATTTTTGAAAAAAATGATGTTGTTGATCTGTAAGATCCTGTACTGCTCCAACAGTCCTACATGTTCCTACATGTATTCCAGCCACACTAAATGAGAAGAGAAATGGGTGATAGGTGTCAGCTGCTGGTCATGACAGGTGTATTGCACCTGGCCTTCCTCTACTGGCTCCTTGAATGTCACTCTCCCCCACCTGATCGCCCAGGGTAGAACCCTAGAGGCATCCTCAACTCCTGGCTTTCTCTGCCCTACCTACCCCTGCAATTTCTCATGAAGTTGTATAAATTTTACTTCCCCAAAAGAAACCCTGTGTCCACCTCTCTGGACCACCCCAGCCCAGGCTACCATTGTGTCTTCCTGAACAGCTTCCTAGAAGGTCTTGCTGACTCCCTTCTTGTGCTTCTCTGATCCATTCCCCATAACACAGAGTCATTTTAGAATGAACTCCATCAATGGCTTCTCATTGCTCAGAGCATGAAACATGATTAAAAGGTTCTGAGCTGGCTTGTGCCAGTTAACTGAGATCACCCCTGAGTTATCTTCTCTCCCACCACTGCCCTCTTTCATCCTAAGCTTCAGCCACACTGAATTTGGGGCAGTTCGTCCATATGTTGGGCTGTCTCTTGCTTCAGGTCCTTGTACAAGTGTAACCTCCTCAAGGCAGTCTTCCCTGACTCTCCCTAGAAAACAGGTTTCTCATTGTGTGTAGCCACTTCTCCTAGAGGTGATAATGATAATGATAAAAATCACAGTGCCCACTGCAAGCCCGGGAGATCAAGATGATCGGTAGGAATACACCATTAATTTCGCAACTGAGATGAATAAAGAAATAAAGCTTTAGAAGATTAGGTCTTTGGGATAAACTATAAGCATATTTGAAAGGAACTAATGAAATACTAATATCGCTATCTAAAGATATTAACCTAAAAAATGGAAGAAACTCTCATATAAATTCAGTGATCTGAATTCTTAATATGCAAAATTAAATGCCACGTTCAATTTTGTTGTTTGCCCAAACATGAATTTTGACATTATCCATAAAACCAGAAAGAGCTACAGATCGTATAATGCTCCAAGGCTTGTACGACATGGCAGAATTTCAGTTTCCATTAAATAAACAATAAATGGCTTTAAAAATTAAACACAAAGCTAAATTTTTCATAAAGAATTGATTTACTAAGTGCCTGCACCGTTTCTTCTGAAAATGTGAAGAAAGCGACCCCTAGTGGAATTCTGATGAAGCACTTATCTAGGGCTTTGTATTTCTCTACCCGTCCCCAGAGGTGCTAAGGGTCTGTGTGCCAGGCCTTGTGGTAGGCTCTGGAGACAGAGACGTGACAAAAGTGAAGTTCAGTATGGTTGAGAGGCATCCCTTTAGAGAAGAAGATGATCAGAGCTTCAGGAGTGGAAACAGTGAATCTGGCAAAGGGCTGGGGGAGAGATGGTCAGGAGTGGGTACACAGAGGAGGGTAGCGACAGAGACAAGCTGTTTAGAAGAGTGAAGCTGGACAGCATGGCACCTTCTAGAAATTATTAGCAGTTTCATTTGTTGCATGCACCTTTATGGGAGAGTGGAGAAGGTAGAAAAGTAGGCAAAGCCTTGGTCTTTATCCTAGGGTATAGTGTCCCTCACACTGTCTTTGCTGCATATTAACAGAGTTGTAACAAATCCTGCAGGAAGACATGGAGAACGTTAGCATTAACTGGGTCTTACATAGGCATAGGAGACTGTTTAAAAATGGGTTTATTTAAGTTTCCAGGTCTCAGGAAGACCAGGTCAGCTAGAATAGAAGATTATTCAAGTCAGGAAGTAAATATAGAAGCAGGAAGTGGGTTATATATAAGAGGAGCAGAGACCACGCAACACTTGGAAATGCTCTGGGTGCGGATGGAAGTCAGGGCCAGTGGCCAACCCAGATTTGGCAGTTACTACCTCTAGCTGATGCAGGTAAAACGTGGAGGGGAGACCTTACAAAGACCCATCAGGGCTTGAGTACCTGCAACTTTTGAAGATCATTGCCATTAGCAGCAGCAGGATCATTACAATCTATTGAGTCATTTATATGTGCCAGGAGCTGTGCTTTATCTGCATTGTTTAATCCCCACAATAAGCCCCTAGCTATACATTATCAGCCTCACTGTACCATGGAGGGAGCTGAAAGCTGCATAAGTTAACAATTTGCCTCAAGTCCATTCAGCTGGTCTGCAAGATGACTGATCGGCACCACCGCCACTGTGCTATGCTGGTCTGGTGGGCCTGGCCCCCAGCACTGTGGGAGTCATGAGAAACGAGAGGGCCGATGCAGCCATGAGAGCAAATTAATTCATCAAGAGAGGCTTGTGAGGGGAAAAGAGAAGAGAATGTGGAGGCACTATTTGAGAGAATGGCGGAGAAGGGGCAAAAGGAGAAGGGAAAGAAAGCAGAAAGAAAGAGAGAGAGAGAGCACCTAAAGGAATGAGAATTCCAGGATTGCTTTCCAGAAGGAAGTAGAATTCAACAATATCAGACACTGCGGAAAAAAATAAGCCTGAATGTTGATCACAGGTTAGCAGTTTAGGAGCCCACTGTGGTCTCAGAGAGAAGTGTTAGTGGTGTGGAGGACAGCTGTCCATTAGAGGAGCTGAGGGACATGCTGGAAGTAGGGGAGGGAAGCAAGCCAGTGCTGTCTGCTTTATCCAAGGGCCTGGCTGAGGAGAATAGAGGTGCCCCCCCAAATACTGAAGAAGATATAATTCAGTTTCTGTATGGCAGAGAAGCAGACATAGAAGATAAGAGGTTGAAGATAAAGTAGAAAGAATGACCGAGTTTGAGAGAAAAGGGGGATCCAGATCACAGAGGAACACGGGCAAGAAGATAGATGCAGGAAGAGAGGGAAGGAGGGCAGACCGCGCTATGTGTGGGTCTACCTGTAGGCAGAGGAGGGAAGGAAGAGTCAAGTACAATGCCTGTTTTTTCCCCTCTGAAGTAGAAATCAGGGGCAGTGGCTCAGAATCAGATAAGGAAGGACAGGGGGGTGCCTGAGTGGCTCAGTTGGTTAAGCAACTGCCTTCCGCTCAAGTCATGATCCCAGAGACCCGGGATCGAGCCCCATATCAGGTTCCCTGCTCGGCGGGAAGCCTGCTTCTCCCTCTCTCACTCTCCCTGCTTGTGTTCCCTCTCTAGCTGTGTTTCTCTCTGTCAAATAAATAAATAAGATCTTAGAAAGAAAGAAAGAAAGAAAGAAAGAAAGAAAGAAAGAAAGAAAGAAAGAAAGAAAGAACAGGACTCCTGAAGAGAAGCCTTCTCCCAAGCACTGAGATGGGTGGGAGGGGCCTGGAGGGGGGACCATCCTGTTGTGTTAGCCCAGGCCTGCACCGCACAGCTTGGATCCCACAGCAGAGATAGCAGACCATAGGTAACAAAAGAGGAAGTAGATAAATTTGTAGCGGGCAGATATTTTGCAAATCAGATATGGCAGAAAAGAAACGAGAATACTACCAGCATTAGAAAAAAAAATTGGACGCCTGGGTGGCTCAGTTGGTTAAGCAACTGCCTTCGGCTCAGGTCATGATCCCGGAGACCCGGGATCGAGTCCCACATCGGGCTCCCTGCTCAGCAGGAAGCCTGCTTCTCCCTCTCTCACTCCCCCTGCTTGTGTTCCCCCTCTGGCTATGTTTCTTTCTGTCAAATAAATAAAATCTTTAAAAAAAAAAAAAGAAAAGGAAAGGAAAAAAGTGGAGGCAGGAGGGCTCTGGGTGATGCCGGTTAAGCATCCGCCTTCAGCTCAGGTCATGATCCCAGGGTCCTGGGATCAAATCCCACATGGGATTGAGCCCCGCATGGGGCTCCCTGTTCAGCAGGAAACCTGCCTCTCCCTTTCCCTCTGCCCCTTTCCCTGCTTGTGCTTTCTCTCTCAAATAAACAAAATAGAAGAAATAGAAGAAAAAGAAAAGAAAAAATGGAGGGTGGCTGTTGGGAGTGAAGCCAGGGGATGGAGAGGAGTATTGTAATAAAGTGACATGAAGAGAGAAAATTGAAAATGGAGATCTTAGCATTTGAGACCAGTTTAGTGGGAGGGAAAGAGTGGAAACAGAAGAACTGGAGGTTGTGATCCAAGAGGGAAATGCTAGCCTTCTAGTGCCAGGCACCATGCTAAGCCCATCCTATATATTATTTTATTGAGCCTTACAGAAACCATATAAAGTTAACATCACTCTCTCCTTTTACAAGTTGATGCACCCCCCACAGCATGTGCGCTAATCACAAGGCAAGGTTGAGAGGTGGGGCGGATGGGTAATGAAAGATAAGGGTGGTCATCAGAATGAGTTGCTCTCCTAGACTGGATTGGAAGAGCTAGATGTAGCTGGGTCTGACACCTAGGAAGGCCTTCCCGCACCAGGAAGGCCAGCAGCATGGATGAAGATAGGAGCCAAGGGAGTAAATCATAAGCACAGAAGCAGGGACACTGGAAAATAGAGGCTAAAATAGCCAGTTTGAGCTCTAAAAATGTACCTTTTATGTACAGGGCTGGGCAGAGCTGGGTCTATAATTTGTAAGGCCCAATACAAAATCAAAGTGTGGAGTGCCTGGGTGGCTCAGGCAGCTAAGTGTCTGACTCTTGATTTCAGCTCAGGTCATGATCTCAGGGTTGTGAGATGGAGCTCCGTGTGGGGTTCCAGTCAGCGGGGAGTCTGCTTAAGATCCACTTTCCCTCTCTTTCTGCCCCTTCCCCTGCTTGCGAGTTCCACCGCCCTCTAAAATAAATAAATACAGCTTAAAAACATGAATATGTGAAAGCTTTCATTTAAATATCATGCTGTTAAAATTACTAAAATATAAAAAACTCTTTCCTTGCTCCTGCAGTCTCTTCACCCTGTCATGGTGTTTTGTTGTTGTTGTTTTTTAAAGATTTTATTTATTTATTTTACAAAGAGAGAGAGAGAGATCACAAGTAGGCAGAGAAGCAGGCAGAGAGACAGGAGGAAGCAGGCTCCCTGCTGAGCAGAGAGTCCCATGCAGGCCTCGATCCCAGGACCCTGAGCTCATGACCTGAGCTGAAGGCAGAGGCTTAACCCATTTAGCCACCCAGGCTCCCTGTCATGGTGTTTTTATTTGCAACTTCCTGCCAATGGTCCCTTAGGCACGGGGATGCTGGTAGAGTGAATGCAAGACCCTCAGAGATGCCCTGTGGGGACTCCATCTTATGACTCAGTGTGTGGCCCACCGGCTTCCCAGTTCTACCTCCCTGAGCTGAATGCAAATGAATCCATCTCCCCTCTCCAAAACCTGCCACCCCAGCCCAGGGCAGAAGTTCAGCCATGAAAGAACATCAATCCCTGCCCCAGGATCTACTGGATCAGGGTGGGCAGGATGCTCACCCTTGCCAAGTGCCTGTCTGGAAAAGAGATGGTGCTTCCATGCCTTCCCTACATACATCAAAGGCAATGTACCCCCAGCCTCAACCCTACTGGAGCCTACATCCAGTCCCCAACCAGGGATGGGGAGCAATGATGGGACACAGGTGGACTTGCTCTGCTGACATGACCCAGTCACTGCCCCAGAGAGCGGATGGGAAGGGGCAGCCTGGGCATGTCTCAAATTGTTCGGAGTGGGGGAAAGGCAGTACAGCAACCAAGAATGCAACCAGGGAAGGTGGGGACACAGTGGGGGGTGGGACCCCACTGAGCTATGGCTCCACACCCCTTGAGTACTGTTCCACCAGCTTCACTTGCAAACTAAACACAAACTAAAGGTAAAAGTGTTCTCTGGGTCTGCTAGTGCCGCTGGAACACAGCTCCAAAGGCGGGTGGCTTCAGCAACACAAATGGATTTCCTCACTTCTCTGGAGGGTGGAAGTCCGGGCTCAGGATGTGCCGTGTGCAGGCTGGGTTCCTTCTGAGGCCTCTCTCCTTGGCTTGTAGACAGCCAGCTTAGTCTCTGTCTTTACCAGCTCTTTCTTCTGTGCCATCGGTGTCCTAACCTCTTCTTCGTATGAGGATGCCAGTCAGATTAGATTACATCTCTCCCCGGTGACCTCGGGAACCTTCATCACCTCTTTTAAAACCCTATGTTCAAACCCAGTCACATTCTGAGATACTAAGTGTGAGGTCTTCAACATATGAATTTTGGGGAACATAATTCAGCCCACAACAATCATGGCAGAGTTTCCAGATAACAACTCCAGAGTGCTGAGCCCCAAGCAGGGGTATTGGATCAGGGTGGGCAGGATGGGCCCTGGGTGACGGCACCAGACACGTGCCCAGAAGCCAGCCATGGGCGGGGAGAAGCGTGGTACAGGAGCCGCGGTGTGGAGCTGGAAGGGTCCAACCTCCCCCACCTGGATCTAGAGGTTCGGGGCAGAATGAACACCCTCCCCTGGACAGAATTGTAAGGGAAGCAAAGCAGGGCACTTGTTGGGAGCCGGGTTTTGTCAAGACAGTAGAGAGGGTGAAAATGCCTTTGAGGATGAAGAAGGTTTCTTTGCAAGCAAGTGAACATCGCACTGCAGAGAGGGGAAACATTTGGGAAGGAGGTGAGCAGTGAGCAAATAAACTTTGGAGGCAAGAGAAGTGTACGAAGATGGGAGTGTGAGGAGACTGCATACCAGAGGACTTTACATTTCATTACTTTTCATTATGCTGGTTTTAAATTCCCAGAATTTAGAAATTAAATTAAAATGGAATTGAATTATAATTGAATATTCACATTCCTCGATCCAACTGCTGCTGCACTTCATATACAGATGTGATATTACTGAGTGACCAGTGGGAAAACACTGCAGGCTGGCCTCCCCTTGCTCTCTTGTCGTGTCCATTCCAGTAAATGCAATATTTGCGGGGGACGGATTATGAAGAGGTATGTCCTGTAGCTTTATAATACAGCCTACTCTCCCACACTGGAAACAAAATTCTAATTGTTATCACATCGTTGTAGTGCTCTAACAAATTAGGCTTAGTCTCTTATATATTCACTTGAGTCATTATCCTCGCTCTTATATTGGTCTCTCCCAGAAGACAACAACAAAAAAGCCTTGTCTGCATGTATATGGACAGAAATACAAGCGATTAATACATTTAAAGAGGTTCTGTAGTGAAATATCACTTCAGGAAGTTAATAACACATGAAATAAAATAAAAGTGGTTTCTTACTCAGAAAGCTACATCATGAAAATAGGGCCATATTGTTGCATATGATTTTTTTTATTTTGTATTTAAACCTCATCAAATAAGATTTCAAAAATAATTGAAAGACTATTCAAATAATGGCAATTATTTTAAAAGTTAAAATACATGTTCATTGCAGGAAAAATTTAAATATAGATAAGCAGAAAAGATAGGTGGCATCATTATAATCCTAACACCCACTTTTTTTAGATATTTTTGTTTATTTTTTCTAGTCCTTTTTCTACAACTATGTGTCCATACACTTCCTTTTTGCCAAAAGTAGGATCCTGTTTTACATAATGTTTAGTTATCTGTCTTTTACCCTTAACAATGTAAGACATTCTTGCATAACATTATGTCAGTGACTACATCAAACCAAAATTTATTTTTTAATTAAAATTTCTGATTCTTAAACATTTAGATGATTTCAGCCATTTACTACTGTAAACAGTGTAGAGAACATCCTTCCAGCGATAATTTCTTGTGCCTCTATGATTATTTCCATAGGATTGATTCACAGCTGTCGATAACATCTCAAAGTGGGATGTGGAGAAAGGGGGACCCTCTTGCACTGTTGTTGGGAAGACAAACTGGTGCAACCACTCTGGAAAATAGTATGGAGGTTCTTCAAAAATTTAAAAATAGAATCACCTTATGATCCAGCAGTTGCAGTATTAGGTTTTGCTTGTTTGCTTTTTTTTTTAAAGATTTATTTGTAATTATTCTCTACACCCAACCTGGAATTTGAATTTACAACCCCAATATCAAGAGTCACATGCTCCACTAACTGAGCCAGCCAGGCGCCCCTGCCCTACTAGCTATCTACCCAAAGATACAAAAATACTAAATCGAAGGGACACATGCACCGTGATGTTTATAGCAGCGTTATCTACAGTAGCTAAATTAAGGAAAGAGTTCAAATATCCCTCGACTGATGAATACATAAGGATGTGGTATGTATATATGTACAATGGAATATCATTCAGCCATAAAAAAAGAATGAGATATTGCCCTTTACAATGGCATGGCTGGAGCAAGAGTGTATGATGCTAAGTGAAATAAGTCAGTCAGAGAAAGATAAATACCAGATGATTTCACTCATGTGTGGAATTTAAGAAACAAAACAAATGATCACAGGGGGAAAAGAGAGCAAATCAAGAAACCAAGAAACAGACCCTTAGCTATAGAGAACAAACTGATGTTTCCCAGAGGGATGGGGAAATAGGTGATGGGGATTAAAGAGTACACTTGTGACAAGCACCCGATATTGTATGTAAGTGCTGAATCTCTGTATCATACACCTGAAACTAGTATTACGCTGCATGTTAAATGACAGGAATTTAAATAGAAAACTTAAAAGAATAATGTCTCAAAGATTACTTTTAAGCCTTTTGAAAAAAAAAAACCCTTTAATCAGGAAGAAAATGTTAAGAACTAGTCTGCTTGTACAATTATTAGGTATTTCCACATAGAAAAGTATAACAAAAAGCCCATCAGATTAGACTAATAAAGACTGAGGTTGAATTTCTGCCCGACAAATTGTAAGACCTTGATTAGTCACTCAACCCTTTTAGGTCTTGCTGTCATTAAAGTTGATAACAAAGTGGACATACATCATAGTTTCCTTGGACAGACTATTTCTCTGGCATGAGAAGGTCTTGAGCTCATTCACCGAGAAATACTTAAGATCAACTAATTCCCATGTATCATATCATATTCTTTCATATATAACTTGCCTATAAGGAGACAGTACATTAATAGGTTGACTTGAGAATTCAATTCTCTGGACCATTCTGCTTTTCATTATAAAGTAGAAAATTGGTATGTTAATTTTTATCAACCTCCATGAACTTGATCAATGTAGATCTGCCATTGAGAAGTAAGTCCATTCCAAGAGGACTGAAGAATTCTAGTCCCTGAGATGGCAAGGCTAAGACAGATTCCTAAAAACTCACTAAGGTCAGGCCTCCTTGGTGGAAGCCAGTCTGGGGTATCAGTCAGTCCTACTGGGTGTGACTTGCTTTTTTTAAACTCCAACAAGCAATGAACAAAATATTTTATCAAGTTTTTCATTTATTCAATAGATATCAATGAGTATCTAATTTCATTTCCTGGAGATCACAGTCTTAACTCCAAAAAGAGACACAAATAATATGATAATGATTACAAATTATAAGCAAAATGCCAAAGTGGATAAATGTCTAAATTATGAGAAAGAACAGAGGAGAGGATGTTTGGGAAGGATTAATGGCAGTAGTAATATTTATGCTAGATCATGAATGGTATATAAGGATGTACCTAGCTGAGAGTGGGATGGGGAAAGGAGACCATTGTAGACAGTTGGAGCAGCATATGCCAAGGCATAGAAATGAGAAAAGACATGGTATGCTTTAGGAATCATGACAAATTTAGTGGGACTAGAACAAAAGATACAAAGTCGATGGAAAGGAGTAGAAAGGAGGTAGTGATGGGATTTAATGATAGATAGATACTTGGGGACCAGTTTATGAAAGTCATTTTATCCTATTTAAAGGAGCTTGGATTGTATCTCATATTGAAGATGAAGAAACATGTTTGAAAGTGAGATAAAATCAGTTGATTGGATTTATTAATAAAGATTTTTAATTTTTTAAAAAGATTTTATTTATTTATTTATTTATTTATTTGTCAGAGAAGGAGAGAGAGAGAGAGAGAAATAGAGATAGAGATAGAGATAGAGAGAGAGAGAGAGAGAGAACAAGCAAGGGGAGTGGCAGGCAGAGGGAAAAGAAGGTTCCCCTCTGAGCAATGTGGAGCTCGATCCTAGGACCCCAGGATCATGACCTAAGCAGAAGGCAGATGCTTAATCAACTGAGCCACCCAGATGCCTCTCCTAAAAAATTTTCAATTACTAGAAAGACATTAACCTGAAAGAGGTTGTTGTTGAAGTGTCTCATGGTTCTGAAGTTGACTTTATCCTATAGAGCACTTTTTATCAACGATTTTATGGATAGAGAAAGTAACTTCATCAAACTGTCCAATAATGCAGGCCTGAAAAAAAATGAGCTAAACGTTTGGATGACTGAATTAAAAATTTGAAGGACTAGCTAATTCAACCATTCTTAAAATGTTTATTGAACTGCTATTATGTTTCTGGAAATTTTCTAAGTGCTGGGATTCTAGTAATGAACATGTCAAATTCCTTAGCTTCGTGGAGCTTATATTCTAGGAAAGAAGACTGATGATAAACAAACAAATAAGTATATAACATAGTGTCATGCAATGACAAATGAATTGGAAGAAACCGATGCATTGTCAAAGGGGAGGGGGAGTAATGGCAGAGAAAGAAATTTTGGGGAAAGAGAGCTCCAGGCAAGGAAACAATGAGTGCAAAAGTCCTGAGGTGGGAACAAGACTGGCACACAGGAAGGCTAGCATGGCTCTGGCTGATGAACAATGGGAAAAGTGATAGTAAATGGAGTTGGCCAGCAATCGCACTACTGGGTATTTACCCCAAAGATACAAATGTAGTGATTTGAAGGGGCACAAGCACCTGAATGTTTATAGCAACAATGTCCACAATAGCCAAACTATGGAAAAAAACCTAGATGTCCATCAACAGATGAATGGATAAAGAAGATGTGGTGAGTGTGTGTGTGTGTGTGTGTGTGTATTTGTGCGCAATGGAATACTATATAGCCATCAAAAAGAATGAAATCCTGCCCTTTGCAATGACATGGATGAAACTGGAGGGTATTATGCTGAGCAAAGTAAGTCAATCAGAGAAAAACAATTATCATATGATCTCTCTGATATGAGGAATTTGAGAAGCAGGGTGGGGTGGTTCTGGGGAGTCAGGAGGGTAAAAATGAAACCAAATGGGACTGGGGAGGAAGACAAACCATAAGATACTCTTAATCTCAGGAAACAAACTGAGGGTTACTGGGGGTAGGGGGCAGGGATAGGGTAGCTGGGTTATGGAAAAAATAAAAATTAATTTAAAAAAGGAAAGAAATGGAGTTGGATAGGGGCAACCTCAACATGCTGGATCAGTGACTCAAAACAAACAGGATGGCCCTGAACCACAATATTTATTACGTCATCAAAAAATATTTGAACAGTATTAGGACAATAAAAATATAATAAGAGCAGTGTTTTATTTTGTGACAATTCATCACACAAGGAAAAGATGGAGATATATGCTATCGGCAGTTAACACGAAGAAGATCTTAAGGCCTTGGCAGGGAGCCTGATGTGGGACTCGATCTCAGGACTCCAAGACCATGGCGTGAGCTGAAGGCTGCCCAACCAACTGAGCCACCCAGGAGCCTGAGATGTAGGTTATTATACCAATTCTGGGTATTGATTGTAGCTCTCGGGAGGGGGGGAGTTACTCAGACTTAGATGGGTCTGGGAACTCAGGTGAGCACAGGAAGGACAGGGAGACTTCGGATTGGCATCCAGGGAACTTTGCCTACCAACAGTTCCACATCCAGTGATGACAGCAAGCATGGGATCCTAGTGCCCCTAAAGACCACTGATGACTCACAATCTTTAGGAACGAAGGTTTGGTGCCCACCGTCAGGGAGGGGACCCTACACCACAAACCTGCCAGCTGAGGGCACAGGAAACAGGGAAGGAGAGTGACATCACAGCCTGTGACAAATTACAGAAACAAAGACTACAGCAGCTGTGCAGGTTTCCTTTGTTTTGTATGTATTTAGGGGCATTAACCAATTACTGATTTTCACTCTCTCTTCTCCTATAGTGTATAAGAGATGTTGGTGATGGTTGCCTTTATTCTTAGAAAATTTAGGCAGAAGATAGATTAAAATCACCTGGAGACAGAGATCATGACTGATTAGATCCTCTGTCTCTTTTTTTGAAAGAGTGACAGCAACTTCAATTAGTTAAGGAATATTTGGGCGATTATCGTTATTGTTACTGGAAGTTTAAACATGAAGTAGAAAGGAGAATAAATGCTGAACAGCCAATGGGCAGGATTTGTCTCTTCTGCCCTTCTGTGCTTTTCTTTGTAGTTTAGAGAAAACTGCATCTCTGGGTGCCCCTGACAGCTGGCTCCTCCCTATAGAACATAGAAGAATGGGAGAAGACTTTTCTTTCTTTGCTTCTTATTGGGCTCCTGGCAGTAATGTAGGAGTTGCACAGGTGGTGGTCTGGTCCAGGCCCACATTCCCGCTTTCCTCTGTGCAGCACGTTCCAGAAGCATCAGCAGCAAATTCTCTGCAGCCTCAGCAGAGCAGGGGTCATGGGCTCTTAGTTACACCTTATCTCTCTTTTCTTCTCCTCCATCCAGAACTGTGACAATGGATGGCTTCCTATGGTTGTTAATCTCTGGATAACTTAGCATTTTCCTTTTTTTTTCTTTTGCTCTTCTAGCCTTTCAAACCCTTTGATAACCAATTTCCAATATTAAATTCCATCTTTTTGAAACAACTAGTAGGGGTTCCATTTCTCCATAAGGACAAACACTGATACAGATGAACCCATGGCTCCGCCTAAGCAAAGAGAAACGTGGAACAGATGGGGAGGGAAAGGATGGTCATTGACAGGCCAGGAAAAACTGGGAAGGTCAGATAATAGGAGGTCTTAATCAAGTCCAGGACAACATCCTACAATTTCTGATGTGTAGCAGCCTCAGGTAAGAAGGGGGTCCAGAGTGTGCCTTGGAAATAGTGGTGGAAGTTGAGTGGATGTGTAGTTTCACAGGGATTGATGAGATCATTTTACCATGATGCAGGGACGCTATGTGGTTTACTCAGATGGCCACTGACATAGGACCGATGATGCTGGGATACGAAATAGGGAGACAGAAGAGGACATGTCAGACCATGTCCTCTAAAATATGATAATAATTTTTTATTAGAGAAATACCTTTTATCTATCTATCTGTCTATGTATCTATCTACTTATTTCAGAGAGTGAGAGAATGTGAGTGGTAAGAGGGGCACAGAGAGGGAGAGAAATCCTCAAGGGGACTGCCTGCTGGGCACAGAGTCAGACACGGTGCTCAATCCCAGGACCCTAAGATCATGACCTGATCAAGAGATAGGGGCTTAACAGAATGAGCCCCCCAGGTTCCCCTAGGGAAGTACCTTTTCATAGCCAAGATGGGATACCAGTAGGTTTAGGAATTATTTCCCCCTCTTCAAACTGCTAGACAAATGCATAAGGCAAATGTCATAGATTGCTCTGCCTCTTGTCTCAAGCACTAGCCGTAGGGCTGCTGGCACTGACTTAATACAAACATGCATCCTCAGCTTTATAGGCCAATGGGAATCTTACGTTTTTCTGCCAGGGTACATGAAGTAAAAAGAATAAAGGTCACAGATTAATATTTGCCTTTGCAGCTCTAAAAAAAAAAATCCCTGGAAAAAATCCCATGCTACAAACATAAAATAAAAAGAAATATCACAAGATCCAATGTTTAATGGTCCAGCAAGTGCACTATAATTAGCTGATATACTTTTGGGGTGACACGAAATTATCATTAGTGAATAATGGGATTAAGAAGAAGAGTACCAGAAGTTATGCGTGCTTCTCCCAAGTGTACTGTTGCAATGACTTCATTTTACACTGTTTTTATGTATTAGATTTCCTAACATCTTTCTCTCTCTCTCTCTTTTTTTTAAGAGAGAGAGAGGATGCATGTGCATGAAAAGAGGGAGGGACAGAGGGTGAGGGAGAGAGAAACTCTCAAGGGGCTCCACACCTAGCACAGAACCTGATGACAGGCTCCATCTCACCACCTGGCGATCAAGACCTGAACCAAAATCAAGAGTCAGATGCTTCACTGCCCTGGCACCCCTCCTTAACCTCTCTTTTGCTGAAATCCTTGCAGTGATGGTACAGTGGTATTACCTGGCATTTCTCTTCCAGGAAACACAAAAATAGCAGCAATACATTTATTTGGTTTCAAGAGAACAAAATTCATGTATGCTCTTAAGAAGCCAACACTAGGGTGCCTGGGTGGCTCAGTTGGTTAAGCGACTGCCTTCGGCTCAGGTCATGATCCCGGAGACCCGGGATCGAGTCCCACATCGGGCTCTCTGCTGGGTGGAAAGCCTGCTTCTCCCTCTCTCACTCCCCCTGCTTGTGTTCCCTCTCTGGCCGTGTTTCTCTCTGTCAAATAAATAAAATCTTTAAAAAAAAAAAAAAAAGATGTTAATCTTAAAAAAAAAAAAAAAAGAAGTCAACACTAATTTACTTTTTAGCTGGATTTGCCTAGGAAGTTTTTTTTTTTTAATCATATTTATGCCCTCTGTGACTTATGCCCCCAAAACAGCCCTTGCAGATAGAACTCATTAGAATTGATATTTTATCCTGGAGTCACCTCTGCTATTTCTCTGTATAATTAATGTGTTGTGGGCCCCATTAGCATTGTTACATAGACTCTGACTCTACCTGCTGGAGAAAAGCACTGTATTTTGTCACATGTTCTTAGCACTGTGGCAAGTTTTATGTTCAACTGATAACTACAGCCCCGAGTCTACTAAATTCAGCAAGTTAAAAATTTTATGTAGGCTAAAAAGGGACAGTGGGACACAAGTCTGAGAAATGGATACTTGATGGTTAAAAATCTATTTTATTATTTTATTTTATTTTATTTTATTTTATTTTATTTTATTTTATTAACTGCAGGCTACTCCTTGAAGTATGGATTTGTAAGTATAGAGCTTAAGGGTAATTTTTAAAGATTTTACCAAAATCAACTAATATTTAATTGTAAAGCATTCTCAGCTATGCCTTGTGATCTGTTCTCCACTCTGCCTGGTTTTTGCACCTCGAATTGCTTTTCTGTAAGCCCTCTCAAAACTTGTTATTCGGGGGTTATCAGATCTGCTTAGGAGCTTCAGCTGCTGAGGTTGGAAGACAGAAATAGAAAGGGCAATGGAATTGAAGATGATTGGTGGTTGCTGGTTGTTATCAGGAGCACAAAGAAGCAAAGAGCCAGGCAAATGTAGAAATGCACAGAATATTTTTTCCAACATAAAAATAGCTTTATTATTTTCTGGTAACCAAAGTGATACATGCTCATTATAAAAAAATTCAAGCACATAAAAAAGTCTGAGGATAGTAAAAATCAACCAAATACCCATATAGCCTGGAAAAAGACACCATTCATGGCAAAGATCTCTGTATGAAACATATACTATTTAAAAATATGCAGGATTATAAATGGGCCCATATTGAGCATATTATTCTATAGCTTGCTTTTTCATTTGATAATATTTCAGGAACAAAATTCAATAGCAATAAACAAGATATAAATAATTTTTTTGATATAAATAATTTTTAATGACCATCATATATGACTCAATGGTATATATATGCCAGAATTTTTTTTAACCATTTTTCCAGTAAAGGATATTTAGGCTGTTTCCAAAGTTTGTTGTTGTTGTTGTTTTAAGATGTATTTATTTATTTGAGAGAGAGAGAGGAAAAAAGAAAGCAGGAGGGGCAAAGGGGGAGGGAGACTCTCAAGCCGACTCCACACTGAGCATGGAGCCTGATCTCACAGCCCTGAGATCATGATTTGAGACAAAATCAAGAGTCAGATCTTAACCAACTGAGTCACCCAGGTTCCCCCCACCAAAGTTTTAGTTATCACAAACATCATAAAGTACTTCTTTACACTCATATTTATATACTCATGTAATTTTTATTCATTCGGATAAAGTCTAAACAAACTGCTGGGTAAAAGTGTATCATTAAAAATTTCTTTAAAGATTTTATTTATTTATTTGACAGAGAGAAACACAGCTAGACAGGGAACACAAGCACGGGGAGTGAGAGAGGGAGAATCAGGCTTCCCGCCAAGCAGGGAGCCCTATGCAGGACTCCATCCTGGGACTCCGGGATCATGGCCTGAACCGAAGGCAGTCGCCCAACCAACTGAGCCACCCAGGTGCCCCATGTCATTAAAATTTTTGACACATATTGCCAAATTTGATACATACTATCTTCTAGAAAACTTGTATGAGTTTTCACTCTGGCCAAGAATGAAAAAGAACGCCCCTTTGCTCATATTCTTGTCAATTACTTTAATATTTGCCAGCCTGGGAGGATACAATTAATACAAATGAAATGATACATATATTTATTACTATTTTTATTTTCAAATAGGGGATACCTTTAATTTTTAAGTTACCCCTTTCAGAGCACATATTTTCCTGGATTTGAATAGTTTTCAATGTGCATCCTCATTCCAATATTGGTGTGACTCCAGAGAAGAGTCATTTTTTATATCATTTTCCTTGATCTTATAGTGACAGAAACCAGCTCAGTAGGCATTCAAAGCATAATGAATGCATATACCAAACTATTAGATACCTCAGTGTTAACTGAGTCTGAATCTGCCACAAGTAAGCTCTTTCTACCTGCTTACCCTCCATTGCAACCAATGTTGCTCTATAGGAAACTTTAAAATTAAGGAGCCAAGAAAAAAAGCTTTGGAAATATTCCCTTGCTATTTATAGAGATAACCACAAAGTTTTCAGTGAGACAGATGACATCAAGAAGAAAGCTCTGAAGTGAAGGTTTGGTAGGCAATGAGATCTTTGAAGCAAAATGTTTCCCAAGAAAATACTTGCATGTCAAATTCAATAGAACATCAAATATATACAAATAATTTGACAGAAAGATGGAAATATCACAAATATCAGTCTATCTCCCTATCAAATGGGTTAAAAAAAATTCTGGCATATATATACCATGTTGGTTTATCATTCTGGGAATTTTCCCACCTTGAGGCAAATTTATAAGCAACATATACAATGTCTAATTCTTCTTTTCAAAGCTATCTCAGATATTAATATTTGGCATTAATAACTTTTTATTGATGAAGAACAGGATGGAACCATTGAAGCTAATGAATGCTGGTAGTATGAATATTAGAAAGATGCACTTTGGGTGCAAGGTAGATGACAGTCTTGGTATCTTGATACCAATGATTTGAAGATGTCTTAAAGGACTGTTTGGTTCATCCATTTTATATACTTAATTGGCCCATATTATGTACTGGGTACCATGCTAGTTGCTACAGATACAAAAAGGAGCAGGATATAGCCCCGCCTTCTAAGAAGTCAACAGTTTTGTGGAGGAGAGAAGTCAACAATTACATGATGAAGTGATGTGGAGGGGAGGTACACATAGGTGCTTCAGAGTCCTTAGAAGAGGCCATTAGCAGCCAAATAAATGTCCTAAAGAAATCTCAGGTCAGTAGAAGAATAGGGTCTGTTATGATCACCACAAGGCAGGCCATACTATTAGCAAAGCACCAAGCTACCACGGAGACATCAGCTATATAACAGGATAAGGAGAAACCTCTGTGAATCTCTAGAAAGAGCAGGTGAAGAAGCCAGAGTCTAAGTCCAGATGATATCCTGAGATAGCTCAGGGAAGCTGCTCTCCGAGCGCCGCCAGTGAGCATTAAAATCAAGAGGAAAACTCTCCCACAGTAGTTTCCTTTCACCCATTTATTCACTGGAACATAAGCTCCATGAGGGCTGGGATCTTTGTTGGGTGTGATCTTCACTGTGTCCCCAGCTCCCAGAACAGTGCCTGACACAAAGGAACTTGTCAATAAATATTCGTTTAATGAATGAATGGCTGGATCAGTGAATATATTTAACTCACATCTACTGACTATAGAAGAA
The DNA here is from genome assembly GCA_004023965.1 of Spilogale gracilis. Lineage (NCBI taxonomy): Eukaryota > Metazoa > Chordata > Mammalia > Carnivora > Mephitidae > Spilogale > Spilogale gracilis. The sequence continues at coordinate 105,367 of PITA01003185.1, forward strand.
GTAACTTTAACAGAGGAGCAGGACAGTGAAAAAAAGGCCGAAGACCTGGCAAGGCTTGTGTGCTTAAGGAACACTACGGAATCAACGAATGACATTTTACATCCATCCCTTTTCATCAGAGCTTGGATCTGCAGGGGCTTCTTTGTACAGTGTGGAGTAGGAGAAAGAGTGTGGGCTTTGAAATCAGACAGATGTGCATTCAAATCTTGGCTCTTCCAGATTGGGAGGACCCCAGTCATGTTCCTTAACCTCTCCAAGTCAGTCTTCTCATCCCTAAAATGGGATTTGGAGGCTGTGAAGGGTAAACAGGAAAAAACACGGAAAGCTCTGGACCCCGCTCCCTTTGGCCTCACCACTGTTCCAGCGTCAGAGCCCGTGTTGCGCAGAGCTCTGGAAGAGCACTGCATATCCATCCTGGGCCCCCTTTGCTCTTTCTTCTCCTCCCCCTCTCTCTCCAGCAAGCTTCTCCAAAAAGCCTTCCTTCTCCTCTTGGAAGTGCACAGCAACAGCCTCACCCCTTAACTTTCAGTTTCATTGGTATGTGGTTCAAATAACAGTTGTCACCAAACTGTTGAGTGGGCTAGTTGCCTTCTCCTCCTTCCATGGTATCCCAGGAGCCCATACAGTGCCTTGATCTGGCAGATGATTAACAGATGCTACTCGCGATACCCCTCACTTCCTACACCCACCACACCTCAGGCCCTCAAAGCTGTTTACACAGGTTAACATACCACCCCATGAAACTACACCATTACACCATGAGTCGCAGATCATTACAACAATTCTCAAGAAATCAATGAAAGTGATTATGCCAGAAATCCCATCCCTATTTTCAAAAACAACAAAATATTTTCTCTATGCTTTGGGGCCTTGTAAATTGGACAAAACCTAACAAGCAAGTAGGATTGGCCTGGGGGATTGCGTACAGTGCATTATAGGGATGAAAATGAGTGAAATTCTTTACTAATTCATGGCTGCTGATGGAAAGGAACACTGGATGCTCATCCTCGGTTTCGTCATGTACCTGAGTCTCCACCTCATGAAGCCACAGGGGTACCTTCTTATTGCCCATAGTGGGATGCAAGATAGAATTCCTATCAATTAACATTTATTAACACACCCACCAGAAAGCAAATCAAGGAGGACTAGATCACTCAACAAGAAGATTTTCAGGGCACTTGGGTGGCTCAGTTGATTAAGTGACTGCCCTCAGCTCAGGTCATGGTCCTGGAGTCCCAGAATTGAGTCCCACATTGGGCTCCCTGCTTGGTGGGGAGCCTGCTTGTCCCTCTGACCCTCTTCCCTATCATGCTGTCTCTCTCTCTCTCTCAAATAAATAAAATCTTAAAAATATATATATATATTCTTTTCATTTTCAGCCATAGTCGCATCTGCTTGCCTTATCATTGATCAGGTTATTGCCAGGTAATCTGACTTGCTCTTTAAGATGTCCAAAGTAGTCATACCCTAGCAAGTTGACCTCATCAAAAAAGACAATTAATAATATTTCAAGAGCTCCTCCTCCAATTAAGCAAAATTCTAAGTAATAAATATAAAAGAATTTTTAAAAATAACTACTGTCTCAAAAAGCATACACCTAGATGGAAAGGTAGAAGGTACTGATCTATAACAACTTGAGAACACTGTCTAATGGTGTTTCTCGAAGAGTGCTCTACACAACAGTAACATGAACAGCACCTGGGAACTTGTCAGAAAGCCAAATTCCTAACCCCAGAACTCCTGCATCAGAAACAGGGCGGGCTCCAGCAATCTGTGTTTTTAACAAGACTTCCACATCTTTTGGACATACACGAAAGTTTAAGAAACATGCTTTAAGTCAAATAAGCACATTCAGATCAACATAATTCGAACAGCCTACACATGGGCTGAATCATGGTGGGGGCTTGTGTTCATCCCAGCTTCTTTTATGACCTTCATGGAAGGTTCTGGGAGGTCCAGATGCAAAGTAAAAAGCAGTTTAACATAAAGTCAATCCTTGATCATCTTCATTACCTCTTTTGAATTATTAGTGGCAATTTCACACAATCCCAGGCTGATTTCCCCAGGTTAGCCCAAAGACCTTCAGACTACATTTCCAAGAGAAGCTAAATCAGCCTCATAATGGCTTACAGTATATAAAACCAAACATCAAAGCCTTTTATGCTTCCTTTTTAACATGTATAATCAAGAGTTTCCAAACTAGGACAGGTCACAAGAATTGAAATCATCTAAAGTCTAGTTCAAGCCTTTTAGCACACGGCGATTTGAGAGTATTGTTAACACATGCCATGAACATATAGGGAAGACAGCAAGGGGCAGTCACTGCCCCTGAGGACCAGCCCGAGTATGACCTCTCCCAACAGCTTACCTGGGCCTTTATGTGGTTCGCCAATCAGACTAAGGCTTATTGTGTTTCAACTTCACCATGAGGCTCTTTCCCCCAAAACTGTAGCTTCATGTTTTTGACCTTGGCCTTTTAACTTGACCATGATTCCTGATGACTTCCTTTTTTAATCATTTGTTTCTAAATCTGGACTGTAATCTTTGATTAACCCAACCCTAATAACTCACAAGAGAGAAAGAAAGAAAGAAAGAAAGAAAGAAAGAAAGAAAGAAAGAAAGAAAGAAAAAGAAAAATGTGTGAGCCTATTCCTTTAATGCACAGAAGGCTAGAGTTCTACCCTTTTATTACAAATGTTCTAGAGAGGGAAATTCCATTAAGCCCGTGGAAATGGTTTTCTCAAAATGTTTCTATCCATCATCATAAAGACAGTCCTTATCCCCACTTTACTCAGTGGTGTTTACTATAGCTGAATTTTTTATTATGTGTGTTCTTAGAGATAATTTAATTCAACTTCACTTGTAAGGAGACAACAGCTTTGTACAGACTAACATAGTAGGTGTTGAAGAAATGGCCTCCACACACTCAGGGAATCTGATAGAGTAATGCCCTCTCCCCCCCAACTGCCCCCCAAGTCCCCCGACCTCCCACTCCCCCCCTTGCAGGATATCCATGTCCTAATCCCAGAAACCTATGAATTATGTGATTAAATTAAGGGTCTTAAGAAGCAGAGGTTTCCTTGGATTATCTGCGTGGACCCAACACAATCACAAGGATCCTTATGACAGGCAGGAGGGCCAGGTTAAGACAAAGAAGTGATGAAGAAAAGGTCAAAGAGAGAAAGAAAGAGAAATCTACATTCAAAGATGCCACATTGCTGGACTTAAGGATGGAAGGAGAGAATGCAGGTAATCTCAAGAAGCTAGAAAAGGCAAGGGAATGAATTCCCCCTCGAGCCTCCAGAAAGAATGTCAAGGACTTCTGACCTCCAGAACTGTAAAATAATTAATATATACATGTACATATATATATATATTTTTTTTTCCTCTTAAGTAATCTGTATACCCAACGTGGGCCTCGAACTCATGACCCTGAGATCAGAAGCCGGATGCTCTACTGAATGAGCCAGTCAGGCACCCCAACTTACATTGTTTTAACCCACTAAGTTTGTCATAATTTATTAGAGCCACAATAGGACAGAATACAGGTAGTTTATAATCTAGTAAGAGAGAGGAGGTGGCACAGGGAATGTTGGTACAATTCAGAAAGCAACAAGGATAAAATAGAAACACAAAACAGTGCTACGGGAATGCTGATGAGGTGAATAATTCTGGCTGGAGAGATTAGGGAAGCTTCCTGGAAGAGGTAGTTCTGCTGGGCCTTGATGGACTGGATTTCAATAGGGGGAGACCCAGTACAGAGGAAGAGTAAAGGCACAGAGTTGGCAGGTAGAGGATCAAACAAAAAGCTGACACAGCCCTTGTGACCAGCCATTTTCTCAGAAACAAACATTACTTGAATAAAATTTCATACATTCTACTCAGAATATATAAATCTCTAAGTTTGTAAAAAAAATTGTAATAATAGCCAACAACATATGACATGTGATAAACTATTGTAAGAATTCAAATACAGCAATCCAGATCTTGGGCAAGAATTCCTTCTCTACAGAGAACATGTTATAGTCAAGAGCGAATCTGGCTCATTTTCAGGCAGGTAGGTTTGACAGGGATGAACAGGAAAACATCCTAAGGGTTAATTAAAATAAACAAGAAGGTAATTCTTTAAAAAGGTATCTGTTAACATTTACAAAATAGACACCTCCTACAACCTTCGGGAGCAAGCTAAACTGAACAATGGGATCTAACTGAACTGAGTCCACTTAGCAGACTGGAGGCTCTGAGGGCTCGTGCCGCTGACGATGAGGACAGTAGAATCCAGTCCCCTTTTGGTAGGTTTCGTTTGTCTGAGGTCAGAGGTCATGATTAAGTAATTTTGAATGGCCCTAATTTACCTAGGTTTAAGCCTAGGGATTGGGAAGGAGAGAAGGGCATTGTCCAGATTGTTGATCTCCATCACCCAAACTCACCATCAATAGTCCTCTTAGCATGACTTACGGTGACAATGTTTTCCCAAGACAATACATGCACTGAGGTGCCTTAGCAATACTTGCTTTCTTCTTTGTCTTCCGGTGAAATCGATTCCCTGTTGTACAGTTCACATTCGTTCCAGGAAAACTCGCAGGAACAGCTGGTCTCCACTGGCCTGCTCCTGTAAGAATGGCCTGCAGCTTCTGCAGAAGGGTTCATATCTGTCCCATAGGCCCTTGGGTCCTGGGATACAGTTGCGTGCCCTGGAGACCAACCTTCTGGACAAGAAGAACTGGGCCTGTTGCAGGCATCCTCATTTCTCTTACTGCCTGTCTTTCTGTCAAAGCCCAGAAACGTAACCTCAGACTGGCTACACTCAAATGGAACTTTCTGAGTCACTCCATCTTTTCTCAAACCTTTATCATGAGGCAGTGAATGATTATTCTGGTTTTCATCATCTTCCATGGGGATACTGGGTACGTTCTCCAAGAACAGAGGAGAAGGGCACCTGTAGGACTTTAGGGAGGTGGGAGGATCCTCAGCAAAATATAAGCTGGCTTGAGTGCTTTCAAGAGTGGTTAGGACCTAGTTAACCAAGAAGCAAAGAAACATTTATGTTAAACTTTCATAGCCTCTTCTGTCACCTTTTTTCTATCTACCTATTCAGGAATATTCTCTTATTTTCATGAAATAAGTTCAACTCTAGCATTGTGAATGGGAAGGTATTGTTGAAGATCAGCCAAACCCTTTCAGTAGAATGAGTAAATTAAAAGATTTGAAGCCAAATATAAAAGAAACTTCTCTGAAGTAAATATCAAGAGCCCCGAGTTGAGGCTCAGCTGTGCCACCAACTGCTGTGTGACCTGGGGTGAGTCTCTGTACATTTTGGAGTGCTGGAAAGCGTCAGGGGACAGGGGACCAATCTGTAGTTGTCAGGTGCCAGAATTACCTACAGGAGCTTTCTTAAAACACAGATCCCTTGGCCTCAACTTAAAGATTGTCACTGACAAAATATGAAGATAGGGGCCTAGGAATCTGTATTTTAAAAGCATCTCAGTTGATTTGGATGTGCTGCCCCAACAGCAAACTGTTGACCTGATCTGAAAGAACATGTAGCATCCCTTCACACACACGTGCAATTTTTAAAAATACATTTAAAGAGGGGCGCCTGGGTGGCTCAGTTGGTTAAGCGACTGCCTTCGGCTCAGGTCATGATCCCAGGAACCCAGGATCAAGTCCCACATCGGGCTCCCTGCTCGGCGGGAAGCCTGCTTCTCCCTCTCTCACTCCCCCAGCTTGTGTTCCCTCTCTGGCTGTGTTTCTCTCTGTCAAATAAATAAAATCTTTAAAAAAAATACATTTAAAGAACTTCACTACTTACAAAGTACTTCCATACACATCACCTCATTTCATCTGCACAGACAACATTATTGTTCCCATTTTACAGATAATAAAGCTGAGGCTCGGATAAAGGGAATAAGTATCGCTGGCCAGTAAGGAGCAGATCTGTTGCTTGACCTCAGATCTGACTCCCAATTTCATGTTTCTTCCACTCCACATCTCACAGTTCTTTTGGGGCCCAAGATTCCAGGTCTCATAGCTCTTAATGGTGGTGCCAGGCCAAAAATATAGCTCTCCTGACTCCCAGGCCAGTTCTCCTTACATTCTGATTATGTTGACCTCTTGTTTAAAACCCTTTCTGGCTCTGTGATAGACTCAGGATAACCCCCAAATCCCAGAATGGAATTCATGCCCCTCTATCACCTGAAACTTTCTATTTTTTTAAGTTCCCCAGCTTTTTCCTCATCACATCCCACATCCATGAACTGCCTGCAGTGCCATAAAACCCATCACCTCTGAGCTGGATTCTCTCTGACTAAAATGTCCTTCTGTCCTTACTGCCGCCTACATTCACCCTGGTCTTTCTACTACAGCTCAGTCGTCACCTCCATCGAGAAGCTTCCCTCATGTGGCTGGTATGTGTTTGGATTCTCCACTCGCATACTGACCTGGGCTTCCACTACCATCACGTTTATCTCTCCATCCTGAAACGCCAGGTTAACTAACCTGACTCTCGCTGTGGACTGTGAGTTTGAAGGCAGCAACTCTATCTTGATTACTCTTGTACCCTCAGCACCCAGGACCAAGTCTGGACATGCCACATAAGCACTAGCTAAGTATTTGTTAAACAAATAAGCAAATCAATGAATGGATGATTAAATTAATGAGTAAATTTAAAAAATCAATAGAGGAAATATGTGATGCATTTTTAATGGACCAGATCTCTAAATGAGTGTTGAATAAAATTCTCTCCAAACTACTCACGTAAGTGTTTTCATTAAATTTTTGTGGTGCCCTGGCCCCCCGGAGCAATGACTTCTACCCAAGTACCAAATAACGTGACTTGGGGACTTGGAAAAACTATAAGGTTAGAATTCACTGTTAGGGGCTGGATTTGCCTCACTGATCAAGAATTCACTTAGACACACAGTTGATCCTGTTTCAATTTTGTGGGCTTGGTTTTGAATAAAACCATGTGTACGCACTTCATCCATTGATGGTCTTAACTTTGCCCGCGTGGTAGCACACTGGCCTGCCAAAGAGAAGAGCTTGGCAGAGAAATTCCGAGGACAGGGATGCACTTTCTTATCTAGAAATGAAAGACATGAATCGAGGCCTCTCTTCTCCATCAGTTCCATAAGGAGATCTCTCTAGGAAGAAAAGAAGACAACTTTATCTTTCGGAACTCTACTCCCCAAATGATGGAGAGATAGAGACAGAGATAAAGACAGTCCTCACCAGCTGGATATACTTTGGGTCGTCCAACACCACTTTACAACCTGTCAGAACTTCCATTATTACCTATGGAGAATATATAGAAAGTCAGCCACATATGTTAAATATATACATAGAATCAGCTGCAGTGATTAACCTTGAAATAGATACCATTCATTTTAATCAATGACTACATTTTACTATTTGACTGATTATGTGACATTAACGTATAAGACAAGAGTAACAGGAAATCAATAGGTCTAAAAGTGAAAACCCTTTAAAAAAATTCTTAGAGTTTCGAGCATTCCTGGTGATAAGCTTTCCTCCTTTGTTGACCCGTACTCAGTACTCACAATTCCAAAGCTATAGACGTCTGTTTTAATGGAAAGTTTGCCCTGTCTGATGTACTCTTCAGGCATATACCACAGATGTTTCCTGCTGCAGCTCGTCATGCTCACGGTGGAGCTCTGATGTTCCAGGTGGGGTCGGAAGTGTGCCATGCCAAAATCAGTCAGTTTGGGTTGGAACTGATCATCCAAAAGTATGTTTGCACTAAAATTGTAATCAAGGACCAAGAAGACAAAAACATAACGATAAGCTGTTAATTCCAAATGCCGACAATACAAAGACATACATAGTTTTCCATGAACTAGAGGCTATTTACTCATTCTTCTTAAGGTGTAAAACAAGTATTATATAAAACTCTAAAATGAAAACCTGGGGCACCTAGAGGGGTTTAGTCAGTTGAGTGACCGATTCTTGATTTCAGCTCAGGTCATGATCTCAGGGACCTGGGATTGAGCCCCATTGGGCTCCACACTCATCAGGGCATCAGCTTGGGATTCTCTCTCTCCCTCTCCCTCCACCCTCCCCCATTCGTGCACATGTTGTATCTTGCTCTTTCTCTTTCAAATAAATAAATAAATCTCTAAAAAAATAAAACAAATTGAAAACCTGACCTAGGAACAGTGAGCTTTTCAAACTTATAGATACATATAGGGAGTCGGTGGATGGGAAGCTAGAGTTGGATGGTGGAGTTAGGGAAGTTGATGCTTGCCAATAGAAGAAATTAAGTTAACCACAGTAGCTTTCCTTGTGCTCCTCTGATACACAATGAGGACACGAACTGGGTTTTAATCAGTTAATAATCAAGTACCTGTTATGTGCCCAGAGCTGTGCTGTGAAACACTGAGTCTATCGGCAGAGAGCCACTAACCTGCAGTGAGGTGAGGAATCCTTGTTAGCCCTACCTTAAGGATAACCCTAGTCTGTTGTCCCAGCTCTATGGGCTTTCTATGGAGTAAAGACAAAATGTCTTTGAGACTTATTTAGAAGATAAGAGGTAAAGGCAAAGTGCTCCGAGTCAGTTTTAGCTATCTGTCACATAAAAACCTTAATAATCACTTAACATGGTGCCTGACAGTAAGGTAAGCATCAGCTTACTTTTACCTTCAAAGGGCTACCACTGCCGGGATGGGGAAGGCTAAGCCCATGCATTTCACGTGACCCACCCACACTCACCTGGTGTGAGTTCTAGCTCTGCCCTTCCCTGGCTCTCTGACCATGGGTCACTTATTTCACCCCATTCTCCAAAGTGTCGTTTCCCTCACAGGTGAAATGAGGCAAACAACAGGACTCACAGGACTGAATATAGACAGCTTACTACCTGGTATACAGTAATGCCCCGTGAATGGTAGGGAAGATGAAAATTAGTAACGAATCATCAGGGAGCATGGATGTTGATAAAAGAGGTGGGTGGGCCAAGAGAAAGTAATCTGTTTTTCAGTTTTGCTTGGGGCTCCTCAGAGCTCACTTTTTGTTCCCTGAAACCAAAGCTTCCAATACTAGGCCTGCTCATCCCCGAACATCAAATGGTGTATTTTAGTGCTACACATTGCTATTAAAAGTGCTAACAGCAGGGGGCCTGGGTGGTGCAGTCAGTGAACCATCCAACTCTTGATTTCAGGTCAAGTTGTGATCTCACAGTTGTGATCTCACGGTTGTGATCTCACGGTTGTGAGATGGAGCCCTGCATCGGGCTCTGCACTCAGTGCAGAGTCTGCTTGAGATTCTCTCCCTCTCCCTCTGCTCCCCTCACTCATGTCTCTCTCAAATAAATAAATAAATCTTTTTTTAAAAAAAGTGGTACAGGATAAGAACAACAAAATTGTTAATCCTAAACAAAAATTGGTTCTTACAAAAGTTGCAGAAGTGTCTTGCTTTCCCTGTACAGGCTGACTGGCAGAACCTAGTTTCCCAGGTATGAATTGCAGGTGTTATAATAATCCAGAACACTCAGAGTCCTAGTTCTGTTTCGAGGATTCAAAGCTGAGGTCTTTAGGAATTCTAGCCTGGAGGCACCAAGGTGGCTCAGTCAGTTGGGCAGCTGCCTTCAGCTCAGGTCATGGTCTCCGGGTCCTGGGATCGAGCCCTGGAAACGGGCTCTCTGCTCCGTGGAAAGTCTGCTTCTATGTCTCTCTCTCCTCCCCACTGCTCATTTTTTTTCTCTCAGGTAAATGTATAAAATCTCTTTAAAAAAAAAAAAGAATTCTAGCCTGGACTTTGTCTAGAACTGATTTGACAACTGACAGCATGGAGGCATTCCACAGGACCCTTTAGGGCTCTAGAACACATTCTCAACTTGATGTCACACTCTGTCTATGGGTGGCAGGAGAACTGCAAAATCCAAATACCTATTGTGGGATCTCTGCATTTACGAGAAGGTCAGAGAGGACCCAGCCCTCCAGACTTGTATCAATCATCACAGTCCTCATTTTTCTCTTCTCCATATATCTCACACCTGGCAGCTCCCAAGTCCAGCCTGGGTCATGCACTTCTAGGTCCCTCACCATTAGAGCCTTGACTAGCCTGACAAACCCCTGAAGACACTAAGTCCACTAGGACTGGATCCTACCTTCTCTCCAGCTCCACATAAGAACAGACATTTAGCTCATAATTACTTCTTCTATAGGTATGTGTACACTTCAAGTGTTTCCATCAGGGAGGAGGCTTCTGGAGATCTCTCAATCGTTTCAGAGTGCTGGGGGATTTAATTTAGAAGTTTGCCATTACCAGGACCTCACCTTCTGCCCTTCCAGCTTCTGCTGCTCTGACATCCTCACTCTCTTCGGCACACACCCTCTCCCCCTTCACGCACACACTAGATTTCAGCACAGAGGGACAGAAAAACTCTGAAGGCCAGAGTTTCAGTGTCAAACATCTCACCCTCTTCTTCCTCAACTCCGGCTCTCAAGAAGGTATAATAAAGTCATAACTTAAAGTGCTAGACCCCCAGGGCACCTGGGTGGCTCAGTCGTTAAGCATCTGCCTTTGGCTCAGGTCATGATCCTCGAGTCCCAGGATCGAGCCCCACATCGGGTTGCCTGCTCGGCAGGAAACCTGCTTCTCCTTCTCTCACTCCCTCTGTTTGTGTTCCCTCTCTAGCTGTGTTTCTGTCAAACAAATTTTTAAAAAATCTTTAAAATGCTAGACGCAGGAGGATGCAAAAGCTGAATTTGTAAAACACTTAGAATTCCTGAAGAATGGGTCCTTTCTAAACAAAAAAAGAAGAAAAAACAAGTATCAAAAACAAAATCATAATCTAATCCCTTTGTTTGACACTCAGCAACGCTAGTGGGAAGCTTTCAGCAGCTGTTGACTCACACTTCCGACAAAGTTGGGGGGAGTGTGTAACCAGAGTGTGTGACACAACAATTTGAGGCACATACTTTATCTCTCTATTGCCAGGGGTCTCCACGACAGTTCTTTTTGGGGGACATGAACCTCCCAAAGGCTACAAGAATTGCTTTCTTTGCACACCAGTTTTTCTCCTGATTTAGTTGAAGCCCTTGGGCCTAAAGTGTGAACATTAAGCATGATGATGCCTCTAGATTTTAATGTAGAATCTGAATGGAAGTGCAAATACACAGTTGACATGTAAGCACATAACTGGTTTTTTAAAAAGACATATTTTTAAAGGATTTTAGGGGGAGTTATTGGTACAAAGTAGCCCAGTCCCTGAATGCCTGGCAATTCTTCAGAAAAGTCTGGACTCCAACGAATTGGTCCCAGAGATAAAGAGGACCCACTGCCCTCTTCGTGAGAGCCTGAGGCAACAGGACATCTTGTTGTCACTGCTGTTACACCACCAAGACACCCCTCGCCAGATGAGGCAAGATCCGGCTTCTCGGGGAACCTATTGGTTACTGGAAAAGGGCACACACACCTTCTCCCCATCTCCCACCACTTCGGCAAGCTGTGCATCTGAGGAAGCTAAAGCCCCTTTCTTCCCCCTTCAATTGTACGACCTTTTCTTTCTTTTCCATTGAGCCCAGGAAGAACTCAGAGACAGAATTAAAGGTTGTTAGTGCTCTATTGATTACTTGGGAGTCATAGGCTCTCTGTGTAAGGCCCAGCCAATGGGGCATATTCCTGTGTTCAATGTGAAATTTTGTCTCTAACCATCGATCACAACTTCCCTAAGGCTGAGTTTCCTCGTGGGTAAAAAGATCTGAGTAGGTTTGATAAGGGAGCAAAAGGCTGGCTAAGGACCAAGCAGGAGCTGGCACCCAACACCAGCCCCCCTTGTGACATCTGTGACATTCCTCAGGAACTGCTGGCTACCCCACAGGAAGAACAAATGGTCAACTAACAGAGATCACAGTCCTTCAGAACAGACGTCTCCCTCAGTTTACAAATGTCCTAGTGACTGAGCACCTGGGTGGCTCAGTGGATTAAAGCCTCTGCCTTCAGCTCAAGTCATGATCTCAGGGTCCTGGAATCGAGGCCCATATCGGGCTCTCTGCTCAGCAGGGAGCCTGCTTCCTCCTCTCCCTCTGCCTGCCTCTTTGCCTACTTGTGATTTCTTTCTCTGTCAAATAAATAAATAAAATCTTTAAAACAAAACAAAACAAAAAAACCCCAAATGTCCTAGTGATTTACAAAATAGCCTAACTTCCAAAGACCCATAATTTAGTTCCTGAAGCCCTAACATTGCCCTCCCTTCCATAAAATTGAAGGAGCCTGAGGTGGAAGGAAATGTAAATCAAGTTGAATTTCTTCTAAATCTAAAGCTCACTGACAAGGATGTGTGATGGTAGAAATGTGACATTTCACCAGGAAACTCTGAAACTGTCTTCATGTTGGTACCTCATTAGAAAACAAAAAAACAAAACACAGTTTGGCTTGACAATAACCAGGCCTCCAATATCCTGAAAGTCTTCTTTACCATATGTCAGCCCTTCTGAACCCCACCTTTGTCCTCACCTCCCCAGCTCCTGAGTCTATAGTCAGCCACTTCCTGAGATCACAGACAGCAACTCTTTCATCCCATGGGTCCTGTCCCCGTGCTTTAATAAAATCACCTTTTTTGCACCAGAGAGGTCTTAAGAATTCTTTCTTGGTCGTCGGCTCCGGACCTCACTTATATTCTAAAACTTCATCAGGCTCACCTCTCAGGGTTATTATAAGGATTAAATGAGAAAATGTAATCAGGGTGCCTGCTACACAGGGAGGGCCCTGAAATCAACTCTGAAGATTGTAGGCTGGACTTTTCCATCCTACACCCACCTTAAAATCCCAAGAAAATTGGTTGGGTAGCTCTAAAAGTTCAAGGCATCAGTCTGAAGTAACCAAGGTACAGAGGACTGGGCGATGACCCTGGAGGTCTGAGGATCCTTGGGTTAATTAGTTTCAGGGCATCTGCTGAGTTTTGGAAGAGTTCAGAGAAGTTCTGACCTGACTAATGTGACATTTCTATTCTAAGATTGTGGAGAGAAAAATGAATTGTTTGGCATATATGTGTGCACACACATCCGTACACATGCGTATAAATAAATGGATGTTGGGGTTTAGAGACAGTGATGGCAAACATGATTAATAGGGAAAATTTAAATTTATGTACTATTTAATTGTGCTTAAGAAAAAAATGAATCTGGGACGCCTGGGTGGCTCAGTTGGTTAAGCGACTGCCTTTGGCTCAGGTCAAGATCCTGGAGACCCAGGATCAAGTCCCACATCGGGCTCCCTGCTCGGCGGGAAGCCTGCTTCTCCCTCTCTCACTCCCCCTGCTTGTGTTCCCTCTCTGGCTGTGTTTCTCTCTGTCAAATAAATAAATAAAATCTTAAAAAAAAGAAAAAAAATGAATCTATCCAGAAATTTTAGAAGAAGGGAGACACTTGGGGGAAATAGCAAAATCTGAGGAAAAGGAGTTGTTTATATCTAAAATGTTTCTGAAAAACAAAAGTGTGTCTTTAGGTGTGTGTGGGGGGGAGAGGTAAGAGAGGACAGGAAGGAGGCTCATTAATTAAACCAATCCAACAAACAGACGGACTTTGCATTCCTGGCAGGTTTTTCATCCCTACCAAACACTGAGCTGAGCGGGAGTACTGGCCATGCACATCAGGTCTGGGGCGTAAAGGCAGGCAGAGCTTGGGTCCTTAGGCAAGGGGTCATGGCTGTAGGAAGGGACCGATCTGTGGCTTCCTGGCCTCCCTTCCAGCCACTCAGTGTTTCTAATCCTTCACAAAGGAAATTCTCCACGCATTCACTATCACCTACATCTCTGGTCAGTTTCCCCTTTTAAAGAATTCACTTTTAAGCATATGGCTTTTCCCCTCCTTTCTTTCCTAGACCACCTCCCTGTATGAAAGGCTGTTTCACTTGGCAGGAGACACATGGCAATGCGGACAGAGAACATGATCTCAGAGGAAACATTAGAAATGTTCACCGAGATTATCTCAGCTTTGGAAACATTAATAGGAATGAATGCCTGGGATGAAAAATGCCAAGGATAAAATGCATTTCAATTTAAAATTGTTCATAAATGTGAAAACAATTAAGCCAGCTAAGGGATAGGATGGAAATAACAAGAAGGTTTACTGCTTTCAGATGCTTTTATATGATTCTGTAGTTCAAAAACATCTTCGTTTCCCAAAGAACAGAGACTTTGCCAAGAACAGAGACTTCAACTCTACAAGATTCTTTTCTTTAAATCCTTTTCCTTCTTAAATTCCACCATCTGGAAGTGAATTTTGTTTTTATAACATTCTCTTTGAAGAGTTCAAATTACGAAGACATTTTTGGGCACTACGGCACCAAACTTCTTGAAAATACCTTTGAAATGTGGACTTGACTTCCTCCTTGGGTGTTCCGCAGTCATGTCCTCAGTCTCCTTAGAAGACTATTTATTCTCACTGCTTGAACCAGACGAAGATTCCCAAAGCAGACCTCCAGGCCTAATCTCCCCTCAAAGTCTGCTGCCTACTGCCATTTTCACTAGAAGCCCAATGTCAGCATTTCCAAATTTGCACTGGTGATGGTCTCTTCTCCTGCCCAGTTTCCCTGCCTCTGCCCAGGAAACTGACATGCTCCCAGGAATCCTGGCTTGGAACATTTAATTGCTTAATAAGACCATCATTGTTGGACCCACACAAACATGGAACCCCACCTCCTTCCCCATCTGCAGACATGGGATAGAGGCAGATTACAAAACCTCTCTAAGTCAGCTTTCTCTGTGACACTGAAATAAGATCAGTGATACCCAAACTCAGGTTTGCTGGAAGGAGTAAGTTATTCGTGAGCTTTATGTCAGGTCCAAAGTCTGGCCGGCCTTTACCGAGTTCCTTAATCTGTGGGCAGTTTATCAGCTCCCCTGAATGCATTAGCACTCAGCAATGCAGTAGGACTTTCTTCATACAGTTCCCCTCACCTGCAAATACTCCTCCCTCCCTTATTTTCATTCAAATCCTTTTTGCAGCCAACTGGCTTCTTCCCTGAGATTTTCATTCTGCCACCCTGAATTCCAGTGGTGTTCCTTTCTCCAAGTTCCCACTGTGCTGCCTGCACCAGACCATTTGGTACTTGACTCAGAAACCAGCTTATGTTGTTTACATAAGCATAATATTGAGTCTATAGACGATACCGAGCAAACATTTGCTGATAGAATCAGTTTGTTGATGAAGAGAATTTGAAACCATAAGTGGACCCAGACCACTCCGCAAATGGCAAATAGATGGCCCAAATGCTGCCAGGGCATCTTCCCGGTTCCTTGGCAGACATCACTAATTGAGTTCAGAATGCACCCACCCCAGGTTCCCTTTCAACACTGCAGGTGGGAAGTCATCTCCAATCCATCAATGACAGAATGCAGGATGAAACAGATTTGTCATCGCTGCTACAGTGTCATCACTTCCTTTTCAGATGAGGTAAATGAGCCCACATGGTTGAAATGACTAGTTTTTTGCCAAATAGCTGGTTAATGGGAGAGCCAGGACTAAAGCCTAACCCTTTTTCCGTTTGCTATTCTTTCGATTTACTACAGTTAACTTAAAGAAAACTTTTTATTCAGCTACTCATAAAAGAAACTGTTGATTACTGAGCAAATGTAAAATGAAATTTATCTCTTCTTTCCTCAGTGTATATACAAATAATTGCAATGGCAAAACAGCGGTTAATGGGTGAGTCACAGGAAGAGAGATTTTAGTTCAACATCAATGAAGTTCCAGGGGTTAGAGCTGCACCCAAATGGAGTACTGCTAATGCGCTGTCAAGAGTCCAAGGACAGGCTGGATGAGACACTTAGAGGCAGTTTCCATGACGTGGGAGGAATGACAGGTACCACCAAGACTGGCCCTGGTCTTCACACTCATTACCTTACCTAACCCCACAACTCTGGGAGGAGGTGCAGAAGTCACCTGCCCATTTCCAGACAAGGAGTTTTATTTTATTATAACAGCAGAACATAACCCTTAAATAACAAATTTAAAAACATGATAGAGAAGGAAAAAGCAAACCATTACCTAAAAAGCCATAGTCTCTCCACCTAAATTCATAATTTGGTATGTTTTAATTTTTTTTTTTTAAGTAGGCTTCATGTCCAGCACAGAACCCAACACCACGTTTGAACTCATGGCCCCGAGATCAAGACCTGAGCCGAGAGCAAGAGCCAGTGGCTTAACTGGCTGAGCCACACCCAGGTGCCCCTTAATCTTTTTGAAAAATTCATGAATTTGTAGTTCTGCAAAATTATAATTGTATACTGTATACTAGTTTCATTTGCCTTTTTTCATTTTTTTTTAAAAGAAGGAAACTTTTTTTAAAGATTTTATTTATTTATTTGACAGAGAGAGATCACAAGTAGGCAGAGAGGCAGGCAGAGAGAGAGAAGGAAGCAGGCTCCCTGCTGAGCAGAGAGCCTGATGAGGGCCTCGATCCCTGAGCCAAAAGCAGAGGCTTTAACCTACTGAAAAAAACCCACTGAGCCACCCAGGCGCCCGGCTTTTTTCACTTTATCTTACTTTACATGCATTGTTCCCTGTTATTTCAAACTATTAAAACATTATTTAGTAATGTTAAATGATATACGACAAATTCTCCTGTGATTTATCAATGTGAGGTCCAAATGCAGAAAAGAAAACAAAGGAAACGGTATCTTCCATTTCTTACTCCATCAAAAACAGAGCCCTGACTTAGTTCTAGAAAAGGTCATTGTTAAACACTTTTTAAAATGTCTTTTTTTGAGCCAATTATCAGGGCCGTGCGATAAAATGCATCTCTCCTAGAAGCTGCCTTTCCTTCCAAGGAATGAGAAAATGTATTGGACACTGCAGACTTTCCTCAAAGCACGAGGTTATACAAACAGGGACCGAGAATTAGGGAGGCCCAAGTTTAGAGCAAAGTGAAGAGTTCATTTAAAAGAACCGGGAGAGGGGCGCCTGGGTGGCTCAGTTGGTTAAACGACTGCCTTCGGCTCCCTGCTTGGCAGGAAGCCTGCTTCTCCCTCTCTCACTCCCCCTGCTTGTGTTCCCTCTCTGGCTGTGTTTCTCTCTGTCAAATAAATTAAAAAAAAAAATCTTAAAAAAAAAAAATAAAAGAACCTGGAGGGCAATCCGGGTCAGCCAATCCATATTTGGTCAAGACCACTGGAGACCGAATGTCTTTACCATCAGATGTTCGGTGCCCTGAATGAAATGAGTTGAGCTCATTCTAGTCTCTAGAGCACAGGTGCACACAAGGAAAGGGGAGGGGAAGGATCTACTGTTAGAGTTAGTACTAACTAACATCCTTGCTGGCAGGCTCAGGGGAAAGGCCAAGAGTTCCTTGGCAGTAGAAGGGACTGATCTGCTCTGGAACTTACAGGGACACAATGATGAGCCCTGTGAAACCATCATCTCAAAAAAAAATGCCCACAGTCCCAGAATCCCACACCCTGACACGTGTCCAGGCAGGTGATGTCGACGGATGGTTGCGCTTGAGTCCTCAAGCCCTCTGGAAAACCCAGAAAGGCAACAACCCTCCGTAGCCCCTTCACCAACTAAAAAAATAAAATATACTAGTAGGCACATATCCAGTTTAAATCCTGCCTCTTCCATGAAATTCTCTGTCTCTGACCAGATCTCTTTTGGTGCTCCATATCCGTAATGCTGTTGGGCACTCTGTTTAGCAGAGTTACTGAAATTATTTTATAGTTGACAACATCCAGACAAGTACCTGAGATACTGGCTTGGAAGACATAGCCTCCTTCTAAGTGTGAGACATTGTAAGAGACTTCAGAATCTTTCTCTTCCCACCTACAGTCCCAGAAACTCTTCAAAGTCGCTTGCAAGCCCACTACACCCCTGCCTCCTACATTCCTCATCCCTCCTAGGGGCCCTTTCCTTCTCCAGGCTCATCCCTTCCTCTCTAGGCAAACCCATTGTTCTTGTTTTCATTACACACTTGGCAACTCTTTACTTGACTCTTCCCTCGAACAAATTATTGCCTCTGCTAGGAATATTCTCTCTTGTTCTTTCAACCAACCCACTGCCAAGACCCTTCTCCTCAAAGGCTGGGCTTGGAACTCTGCAATTAGAATGAGCCTTCTCAGACCAGGCAGGCACTGGGCATCGTTAGTGCCATGCGATATATTTTTTCTGTGCCCGTGTTATCTTTCTGCTCACCAGGTGGAACCTGGAAGGACAACGTCATGATGACCAGCATCTACCCCACGTGGTCCTACTACACTGTTCTGCATACAACAGATGTTCCATAAGTATTTTTGACCTAAAAGAAACATGATTTTCAACATGTTCAATAAATATATGTTGACATAGAAGTGGTTTTTCTCAAAACAGAGCTTAGTTTGTGGGTTCTACTTTTCAAACACAGTAACTTAATGATGGGGGTGAGTGCCATGTATAGAAAGTTTGTGTCCCTCTCCAAATTAATAAACTGAAATCCTAACTCCCAATGGGGTGGTATGCAGAGGTGAGACCTTTGGGAAGGGATTGGTTCAAGAGGGCAGAGCCCCCATGACTGGGATAAGTACCCCTATAAAAGAATACCCAGAGAGATCCTTTGCCCCTTTCACCCTATGAGGACACAGAGGAAAGATGGGTATATACCTATGAATCAGAAAGTGGATCCACACTAGACACAGAGTCAGCTGGTGCCATGGTCTTGGACTTCCAGCCTTCAGAACCATGAGAAATAGGAGTGTGTTGTTTATAAGTCACCTACTTTCTAGTATTTTAATTATAGCATCCTGAATGGATTAAAGATGGTAAGCCAATGGACAGATTGCCCATTGTATCTCTTAGCTCTTGCCACTGGCTTCCTACCACATCTTAACCAATTATAAAAGAAGCTACCACTTGATGAGCACAGTCTCTTTGCCAAGGACCATATGTATTTTATCTCATCTAATCCTAAGAGATAGCTGCGATTAGTCTTTTATTAGCATTTTGCAGAGGGAAACACTGAGGTTTACAGAAATAAAGCAATTTGCTCAGAATCACTGTAAGTGGAAGTCAAGTCCTTAAATCAGATGTCTTTGAAATGTTAGGGGATAGTGAGCTAAGAGAAAAGGATGGGAAGAAGGTGGGGAGGAAAGTAGATGAAAAAGAAAAATCATTTGGTCCCATTTTGCAGAACACAAGGCAGTCTTATGTCTCCCCACGGTGGCAGTGGCTGCAGGGGTGTGGCCCAGATCCCCCCCATCAGGACCCAGGGAGACAACCATTCCCCAGCCAGGGAGAGGTGGCTGTTCATGGTGCACAGCTAAGGCCCTACCTGGAACCTGGCCTTGGTTGAGGGGAGCTGCCTCGTCCAAGTCATAGTCCAAGTCACAGCCCCATGCAGGGCTGGTCAGACTCTACTACCATATCCCAGCTCAGCTTCTCCAAGTGTCCAATTCCACCTTCCTCCTTCCCTCCCCGACTCCTGCTGTTCCTAAGAGCATGCTAAAAACCCTCCAGTGGGCAAGTCTCTCCTCTGAGCCTATTTCCCGGCAACCTGCCTGAAGACACCTATTCCATGATGAGAAAGATGTCAGGGCCACGGCCTGAGCTCTCGCCTGATCCCCAGACAGAGATTCTGGAGGGCATGTCCCCAGCTGTGGAAAACCTTGGACATAGGCAGAGGCTGGATCTGTGGCCCTCCACCTTGACACTCCCTTTGTTCCAGCTGATGGCCTTCCCTGTCCCCCTTGCCCATCAAGGACCAGAAACTTGACATCCTGTCACTTCTCACCCCTCTCTCCCATCAAGTTCCACGTTCAGGAAAGGATGTGATGAACTCAGTCACACAAAAGAAAAACTAATAATATTAATGTGTTACTGCTCAGAATGGAAAAGAAGCTGGGCTTACTTTAAGTTTAAAGCCAAAGAAGAATATATGTAGAGCAAAATTCCAGGTATTTATTTGCTCAGATAAAATGTATTTGAGGACCTGCTGTACTGAGCTGGTGATGAGGTACGTGGATTGTTTCCGGCTGGGGGCAACCACCTCAGCCCTTTGGGACAGACCCCTGACTCCGTTGCTGCGCATCTTTGGCCCAGGTCCCCTGAGGGAGCACCCACTTTGTGCCGATTCTCTGGGGCCAGCAGAGTTGATGAATTACACCACTGCCACGGGAGCACACACCTATGGGTTCTTTCTGCACATACCCAGGACTCGGGGAAAATCTAGGGTCTTTTTATAAGGAGGTCATTTCACCAGAAAAACAAAGAAGTAAGTAATTGGTCCCTCTTCGCTCAACTCAAAACACACTAAAAGCTTTTTCAAGATACTAGGAGATGGTTCAGAAGAGGCAGAAGCCTTTTAAATTCAGTCCTCCCTGCTACTCAGCAATGATGTATTTACCTATTTTTGGACAGATTTGAGATGAAAGATACACAAGAAAAATCCACCAAGGGGATTTTGCTATGGAGTATCTACTCTCTGTCTGAATGATTATTTAAGTCTTCTGGAAAAAAAAAGAAAGAAAGATGGAAGATGTTGCTTCTAATTTTCTCAGGTCTCATAAATGAATTTACTGCTTGGCTTGTCACAGATGAATACATGGAGCTAAGAGGCTGTAGGCTCAGTGGAGTCGGCAGGACGCTGGAGACTCGGGGACAAGAATTTTAATCACCATCTACTGTCTACTACTGTTATCTTGCTGGGAATCTCTGTTTAAGTCACTTAACTTTTCCTTCAAACTCACTTAGTAAGAAAAAAGGGAGAGTAATACAGGTTCATTTCAAAGGTTAGTGTCAGGTAAAATTATACAAATACTGTCTATCCTACATTGTTCATTAATAATTCCCAAAGATAATATAAACTCTCCCTTTGGCCATATAAATGTAGCTTTTTAAATTGGGTAGATACAATTTTCATTCATTAAAAAAAAACTGAATCACTGTAACGTACACCTGAAACTAACTGTGTATTGTATGCGAAGTATACTTCACTAAAGAAAGTAAGATTTTAAATACTTAGATGAGAATTCTTTTTTTTTTAAGATTTTATTTATCTTGAGAGAGAGAGCATGCAGGCACCCACGGAGGTGGGTGGGGAGGGGCAGAAGGAGAGGGAGAGAGAATCCCAAGCAGACTCTGCATTGAGCACGGAGCCTGACACAGGCTGATCCCATGACCCTGTCTCATGACCCTGAGACCATCACCCAAAGATCATGACCCAAGCCAAAACCAAGAGTCAGACACTTGACTGACAGAGCCACCCAGACACCCCTCTTAGATGAGAATTCTTAATCTTTAAACACATACGTATCAAGGAAGCTACGGGTAGAAAACAGTGTGAAGTCTGACTCACCTGTGATGATGACCTGGGCTTTCAGGTCCAACCTAAAGCTCTGGGATAATTTACCTTGATACACTGCCGCAGATGACCGAGCATGGCTCCGTGTTGTGCAAGTACTGGATGGCTTTGCAGGTTCCTATTAAAACACTGATTCGAATATGCCAAGAGAGGGGGGCTGTGTTACCCTAAAAAGACAACAGTAGTTGGTTTGGGAGTGAAACATTACATAGGTATATGCCAGAAAGCAGATGGTGAGGTGGGGTAAGGCAAAGGAATGAAGATTTTGGTTTCCCACATACTACTTATAATTCTAGATATATTTTCCTCTGCTACCAGTGGTACTTGGCATTTTTATAGCCAATGGAAATAACCAATAATTTTAACATTTGCTTAATCAAAATATGGCCGGTAAGGTAACTATGTTTAAAAGTTCACTAATATGGGGCACCAACATGGCTCAATTGGTTAAGCATCTGACTCTTGATCTCAGCTCAGGTCTTGATCTCAGGATCATGAGTTCAAGCCCCACATTGGGCTCCACACTGGGTATGGAGCCTACTTTAAAAAAAAAGTTCATTAAATAAGAGTTAAAAATGATTTGTAATTGAGAATAATCTGTTTTCATTCTTATCCTAACTGAAATGTAACCTATTCAGAATGAATTTTTAAACATAACTTTCAAGAGCATGAGAAATCAGAGCATTTATTCAGCCTCTTTCTCTTCAAGGCATCTGTATCACCTGTCTATCCTCTGTATTGAATGGGACTTTATGTGAAGTCATGCAAATAAAAATTATCTAAGAAATAAGAGTAGTTAGTGTAAACTCCTTTGAGATATGGAATCAGTAAGGAATAAGAACCCAGCAAATCTTTTGGCCACCGTGCTGGACAACACACAATAACTCAGGCATTTAGGCAGCCTTTTTTAAGAATAAAATATTAGGGGTGCCTGGGTGGTTCAGCTGGTTAAGCGACTGCCTTCGGCTCAGGTCATGATCCTGGAGACCTGGGATCGAGCCCCACATCAGGCTCCCTGCTCGGCGGGAAGCCTGCTTCTCCCTCTCTCACTCCCCCTGCTTGTGTTCCCTCTCTGGCTGTGTTTCTCTCTGTCAAATAAATAAAATCTTTAAAAAAAAAAAGAATAAAATATTAATTGATGGAAAAGTCCCCCGCTTCCTTGGGAAACCCACTGTAGGCTGTCCCCTCCTGTGAATACATGCTGGCCTCCTGGATCCCGCAGGACATTTCCACAGCTTCTTCAGGGCTTCAGGGGGTCAGAGCACCAGGGAGAGTCATAGGAATGACTTACTACACAGTGTAATCTGTCAAAAAGGGATCCATTTCTCATATAGGGATAAACCAGGCAGAACTTCTCACTCTCTGTAAAATAGGCGGCCAACTCCAGTATGTTTGGATGATGAAACCTTGGAAAAAAAAAGATATTCAAATCCATCAGATTGTTTATGCAAATAGGAAATAAACAGCACTGTGGCTTGGGGGTGATAAGGTGGGATGGTGACTAGGTCCAAAGCAGAATATAAATTTGGCCAAGGGAGAAGTAATCTCATTGGACACATGACACAGATTTGTTTCCCAAATTGTTCTAAAGAGCTCTAACAAATACTAGCCATTCTTTGATTGATAGTGATCATGCAAACATATATAAAACATCCAAACAGAAGACAGGAAATTTAAGAAAGTAACAATTTCTTAAGATTTGGGAGTCTTGGGAATGTGACAGTAAATAGATGACATTATCTTATATTAACTTATGTTTGTCATAAGTTATTTATGTATACTGTAACTTATTTATTAAGTAAAGAAAGAGAAGACCGAAACTATTTATTTCATTGCTTTAGGTATGCCGTATAACTCACTGAAATAGAAGAGTGCAGAAGACTGTTTCATTCATCTGTTTAGTGAGCACTACTGTGTCAGACACTGTGCTAGGCCCCAGTCACACAGCAACAAGCTGTGACATCCAGTATCTTCATGCAGCTGTAGGTTATCTAAAGCTCAGGTGATTAGTAAAGTCTGATGTTGAAGAACTTGTCACTGATTTTTTAAATGCCAGAGTTCTATGTCAGTGTGGTATGCATTTTCAGGCTCCTTTCTTTGAGACTCTATTTCTTTTTTTAAAAAGAGATTTATTTATTTGAGAGAGAGAAAAAGAGAAGGAGAGAGAGAGCGCATGCAAGTAGGGGAAGGGGCAGAGGGAGAGAGAGAGAGACTCTCAAGCAGAGTCTGATGTGGGGCTCAATCTCACCACTCTGAGATCATGACCTGAGAGCAAGAGTCAGACGCTTCACCAACTGAGTCACCCAGGCACCCTGAAACTCTATTTCTTTCTTTTCTTCTTTTTTTTAAGACTATTTATTTGTTTGAGACAGACAGAGAGAGAGCACAAGTAGGGAGGAGGGTCAGAGGGAGAAGAAGACTCCCCACTGAGCAGGGATTCCCAACATGGGGCTTGATCCCAGGGCTCCGAGATCTTGACTTGAGCTGAAAGCAGAAGCTCAACCAAATGAGCTTACCCAATAGCCCCTGCCCAACACTCTATTTCTTGAATGCCTGTGTCATCAGTGTGAAAACCAGTGGAACCCAGGTAACAACTATGAAATATAAAATGTGAAATTCACCCATACTGTGAACTCAATTCAACTTAATTATTTATTGAATGCCTACTGTGTTCCAGGCATGCTTGGGATATGAAAATAAAGCTTTTTTTTTTTAAGATTCTATTTATAAAGACATATTATTAGTTTCTTCAATAGCAAAAATGTCCTATAAAACACACATACACACATACACATACATGGCTTTGGATTTCTTTTATTCCTCCTTCCTTAAAGAAGGAAGCGTGTGTGGGGGGTACATACATAAACACAGACATATCTTACTTTTAAATAAGGCAAAAAATGCCTGTGACACAAAATCCGTACACTTATTATAATCCATCTTTGTATAAACCATCATTATACAAAGAAAAGTAAGGGACTAAAAGGAACTGAGCTGGAGTATTTGCTGCCTGAACTACTTGGGAGTCGTGCACCTTAAAATCATTCAGAGATAGAAATCTTTTTGGAAAGCAGACAGAAGACCTCCCATAGACATAGTCATGGCCTAGTGCTCTGCTCTCCTGCTCACAGAGCAGAAATGACCATTTGCTTATTTTTAGATATTACCAATCCAGCAGAAAATTGGACACTGTACCAGTTAGTGAAGTACAGAAGGTGGAGCAGTCATAGAGAAAGACTACTGGTTTCACATCTATAGATCCTTCTCACCCCTCCTTTCACTACAGGTTTTTAAGTCGGTGGGATTTTGGATTATAGAGATCGGAAGGTCTGCAGATACAATAGCTTTAAGTTCAATTCAGCAAGTATTTGTGAGTGCCTGCTGCAGAGAAAACATAATGCAGGGTCCTATGGTGTGGGAGAGCAGACAGACCTGAATGACAGACAGACCTGGATCTGAATCTATGGTCTTCATCAGCTCTGTGAACGTGGGCAAGTGATTTAATCTCTGTGAGCCTGTATCTTTGCTATGGTTGGAAATGTGTCTCTCCCCCACACACCTCCGCTTCCTTCCCCCCCCAGCTCCCATGTTAAAGCCCTAACCTCCAGTGTAAAGGTGTTGGACAGGCTTATGGGAGTTCATTAGGGTTAGGACTGGATCCCTCACCATGGGATTACAGCCCTTAGAAGAAGAAAATCTGGGAATCTGCTCCCTCTGTCTCCACCATGTCAGGACAGAATTAGAGGGCAGTCATCTACAAGCCAG
Source organism: Spilogale gracilis (assembly GCA_004023965.1). Taxonomy (NCBI): domain Eukaryota; kingdom Metazoa; phylum Chordata; class Mammalia; order Carnivora; family Mephitidae; genus Spilogale; species Spilogale gracilis. Next base: position 130,414 of record PITA01003185.1, read on the forward strand.
GAAGAGCACCCCCAGCAAGAGCCAAATCCGTCTTCATCTTGGATTTCTCAGCCTCCAGAAATGCAAGAAAATAAATTTTGTTCAAGTCACCCTGTCTCTTTTGTGATGGCAACCCTAGAAGATGAATGTTCTTCAACTGTGAACAATAATTAAGACACCACTTCCCAAGTTTCTTATGAAAATTAAATGAAAAGTTAAATATTTAACCAAATACCAGGTCCTCAAAAATTATTAGCTTCTCCTCTCCCCTTAGAAAAGAAGGGAAAAAAGGAACCAGAAGCCACAGTCCCAGTGTACAATTCTGTTTAAGGGACAGAGTTAAACAATTTCCTTAATATTGAATACAACTCACTTCAGGTCTCAGCTTAGACGTGAATTTTTTCCCCCTCTTTCTTTTATTTCTCTCTCTCTCTCTCTCTTTTTAAAAATTATGTTATGTGGGGCGCCTGGGTGGTTCAGTTTGTTAAGTGACTGCCTTCAGCTCAGGTCATGATCCCAGAGTCCCAGGATTGAGCCCTGCATCGGGCTTCCTGCTGAGTTTCTCCCTCTCTCACCCCCCCTGCTTATGTTCCCTCTCTGGCTGTGTTTCTCTCTGTCAAATAAATAAATAAAATATTTAATTTTTTTTTTAAATTATGTTATGTTAGCAAGATGTGACTTTTTCCCAGAAGCCTATTCTCTTGCCCAGCCCCCAGATTAGCATGTTCTCCTTCAGTGCTCTGTACATCTCCATCTTACACTTCATTTACGGAAATTGCCTGTTGACTTACATACTTCTCTCCTAATCTCACACCAAGCAGCATGCTCTGAGAGGAGAGGGCTACATCTGATTTATTCAATAATAAATATCTGAGAGAGAGACTGAAGATGATTTAGGAAATGAATTGGATCTTCTCAAAAAGGTAGGATCTACCTCAATTTCCTCATCTCCAAAATAGGGATAAGGGCAATATTTACTTCACAGGATTGTTGTGAGGATTAAAGAACTAATACATGTAATGCCCTTGGTATAAGGCCTAAAACTAAATAAATATTAGCAATATAAATAATAATAGCACACCAAGAATACTCACCATCATAGAGTTGTTAATTCTCTCAGTCAGACATAAACACTTCATCAGAACAAATCCAAATGGATCAGATGTATAAATGTAAAAAATGAAACTATAAAGGTACTCGAAAAAACCATGGTAGAATTATTTTATAAACTTTCACCGAGGAAGTTCTTTGAAACCGTGATATAAAATTTCAGAATCTGGGGCACCTGGGTGGCTCAGTCGGTTAAGAATCTGCCTTTGGGGGCACCTGGGTGGCTCAATGGGTTAAAGCCTCTGCCTTTGGCTCAGGTCATAATCTCAGGGTCCTGGGATCGAGGCCCGCATGGGGCTCTCTGCTCGGCGGGGAGCCTGCTTCCTCCTCTCTCTCTGCCTATTTCTGATCTTTCTCTCTGTCAAATAAGTAAATAAAATCTTTAAAAAAAAAAGAAAAAGAGTCTGCCTTTGGTTCAGGTCATGATCTCAGGGTCCTGGAATGGAGCCCACATCAGGCTCCTTGCTCAGCAGGGAGCCTGCTTCTCCCTCCCTCTTTACGTCTCTCCTTCTGCCTGCCACTCCCCCTATTCCTGCTCTCTCTCTCCCTCTGTCAAATAGGGTAGAGTCTTTAAAAAAAAGAAAAAGAAAAAGTATATATATAATAAATTCCAGAATCCATAAAAGAAAATATAGATTAAACTCATAACATTACTCTGAAACCAATACATTATATGTTAATTAATTGAATTTAATTTAACAATTCAGTACATTAAAACCCTTTTCACACAGCAAAAACTAGAAAAGGCAAAAACAAACTGGTAAAAAAAAAAAATTATTTGTTGGGGCCCCTGGGTGGCTCAGTTGTTAAGCGTCTGCCTTTAGCTCAGGTCATGATCCCAGAGTCCCGGATTGAGCCCCACATCAGGGTCCCTGCTCAGGGGGCGGAGGGGTGGGGGTGGGGGGTGGGTGCTGCTGCTTCTCCTTCTCTCACTCCCCCTGCTTGTGTTCCCTCTCTAGTGGTGTTTCTCTCTGTCATTAAATAAATAAAATCTTTTTAAAAAAATTATTTGCAGAGGCGCCTGGGTGGCTCAGTTGGTTGGGCGACTGCCTTCGGCTCAGGTCATGATCCCGGAGACTCGGGATCGAGCTCCACATCGGGCTCCCTGCTCGGCGGGAAGCCTGCTTCTCCCTCTCTCACTCCCCCTGCTTGTGTTCCCTCTCTGGCTGTGTTTCTCTCTGTCAAATAAATAAAATCTTTAAAAAAAAATAAAAATAAAAAAGTATTTCCATCTCATACCAAGAATAATGCTAATTTTCTCTAACATTTAAAATGTTCCTACAAATCATTAAGAGAAATACCAACAGCCTAATTAAAAAAAAAAATGGGCAAAGAATAGTATCAGGTATTTCATAGAAAAGGAAATAGGTCTTTTAATATGTGAAAAGATTCATTCATAATAGAAAAAGAACTTTAAACCACACTGAGAAACAATTTTTACCTAGCACACTGGCAAAAATTAAAAGTTAAGAATAAATGCTTGTTGGCAAAAACTTGGGGAGCCATGCGCTCTTATATATGCCTGCTGTAAGTGTGAATTGGTACTTCCTTTGGAAGACAATTTGGTATGATGCAATGCATATAACCATTCGACCCTGTAATTGTATTTATGGGAATTTAGATATACTCAAACAGGTACAAAACAACATATATGCGAGCTTTTCTTGTTACAACGTCATTACTTTCTAATATTAAAAGATTAGAAAAAAACCTTAAAAATCCATTGATATGAGAATGGCTAATTAAATTACAGTATAGCACATAATGAAATACTAAAATAAGCAAAGTGAACAATATATTTATGCTACCTCTAGTGTGAAAATAAGAAAACAAAATACATACATGCTTATGCATAAAGTATCTCTGGGAAGAGATACAGAAAACTGGTAAGTGTTGTCCTTGGGGAAATCAGAGGGGTGGTTAAAGATAATAGTGGGGGGGGAAATCCGTTCTTGCTTTACCCTTTGGCACTATTGGAATTCTGAAATTTTCCAACTTATGACTTATTCATTAGCAAATAAATAAAGCTGAACTATAGAAACCCTGTGCTATTACAATTTGGGTTTTAGTTTTTGTTGACTAAATGATATTATGATCAGACTTTTAATGTGTTGATTTCTGGCCCCGGGGATAAAAGAAGGATTTAGTGCAATGTCTCCACCACCACCCCCTTCACTTATTGCCTTAGAAAACACCTGAAAAGAACATTTTCTTTTCATAAAGGGTGATGAGTGGGCTCTACAGGGTGAAGGGCCTTCAATGAGCAGACGCACAGCTGCAGATATGAATATATATGAAAATGAGGTCATTTTAGTTTGTCTCTCGAGGACTCCCAGGCTCATGAATGAATTCCCAGAAAATAATATGCACATCAAAAGCACTTGATTTCTTTGTCTAAACTCTCTTCCTGCAGAGGGTTCTATGAATGAAACAGTTGCTTGACTATAGTGTCTCTGAGGAAGTGGGAAATGGTCAAATATATACATTTCTAATGTTCTAGGAGTTACTTGACATGAGCCACATTAGTCACACATGATTTCACCCACTTCCTTGTGACAGTTTCCTGTTAAAATATGTTCAAGTGAATTATGCGAATGGTCTATTTTAAAATGTATTCTAAAGAATAGACTAAAGCAGATGTCAAAAATGTACCCAGTGTTCTCATAGCCAACCCACATTTATTACACGTTGACCACACCAAGCACGGTGCTCTAGCATCAGTGATGCACAAAGCTAAAAGCCAGGCACAGAGAGAGAAATTCCACATAAAATATACTCACAGTAGTAAAACTTCAAGCTCAGCTAAAAACCTCTTCCATTGTTTCTTACATTGCATTTTTTTCTCCTAAATATTGTATAGAAAAATAGAAAAAAAATTAAGAAAAGGACCTCTATTTCTTGAATTCTTAACCCAGAAGTTTCTTCTAGAGTCTTCCTGGAGATTAGCTGCCCTTTTTCATGTGTATGCATATAAACATTTTTCTGGGGAGAGGATGCCTAGCTTTCATCAGATTTTCAAAAACTCATTAACTCTCAAACAGATTGAGGACCACTGCTCTTGACTTAGAAGTTTTCATGCCATGGATCATGCCATATTTTATGTTCAAACTCTTTTACCATATTTTGTACACATTTACATAAATTCAAAAATGTTACAAATGTATTTAAGGAAAATCCCTGTGACAGAAACTCCCCACTTGGCCTCACAAAGAATCCAGTTTGTTGTAGCTGATTTCACTAATTTGGTACTTCTGATTTGGGTCATTTGGAGATGACAGCTCAAGTTTACTTTTATATTAATTTGGGGAAAAAAAGGGCTTACCAAGACATTGAGAATATAACTTACAGAGACATTCAGAAATATAACTTCAAAGGAGTTTCAGAAGCTAGCCTGGTGTCTGACACATGAATACTTATGGACTAGATTAATGAATTCAATATTATTGTATGAGCACCTACTCAGTACCTAGTATTGTTCTTGATGACTTTAAACACCTTATATCACCGCCATGTCCCCGCATCTCCAGTTCCTAACTTCTACCACCGAAGAGTTAAATATTCTCAGGCTCCATCAGCTGTTAAGTTTCTATCAGTTGTAAATTGCTGAGACAGGGCAAGGTTTTTTAGAGCTCTGTTCTGGGAAGAAAAGGGAGAGAAATCCAATAGGATTTCGGGAAGCTATTTTCCAAAAGTTAATCCAGGAAGTCGGAAACAATAAACTAGGCAAACAAATCATTTTCCAGGACTGCTTTATGAGAATTTACATTTTAAAAACCATTGTCTCAGGAGCCAGGAGGATTGGGTCTCAGTCCTATTTCTAACACTCAATTTTTGTGACTTTTCATCACTTAACATCCCTGAGGTGGTTGTTTTCTTAATCTGAAAAATGAAGGGGTTGGTGTTTTTGTGTTCATGCTAATCTAGCCCTCTTAATGCTCACGGTCTGGTCTGCATGCCCCATCAGCTTCCCTGGGAGCTGGTGAGAAATGCTAAATCTCAGGTCCCTACTCAGGTGTGCTGAGTCAGAATCCACATTGTATGATCTCCAGGTGGTCTGTAGGCACCTATCTAATGCATCTTGTACACTTCCCCACTTCCGCCCCTCGAAGATGGATTATCGAACTTAATGTCCCAGTTTTACAAAACCACATTTCTTTAAAAACAGATGCTCTGTGGCTAAGTCTTTGTTAAATTATCCCATCTTTTCTGGTGTGTGTGTGTGTGTGTGTGTGTGTGTGTGTGTGTGTGTGTGTACTTTGTACAGTCCCTAAGTCTTTGGTAACTTTGTCAGTTCCTGTCTTTTTACTCCTAGAGATTAGCAGCTAAATTCACGAAAAGGATGTACATGCTCCCTTCAATTCACATAATGAACAGTCATTGAGCAACTTCCATGGGCCAGGCCCTGTAATGAGGCTCTGGGATACAAAGATAGTGAAACGCTTTAAAGGAAACCATCAAGTCCATTGGGAGAAGTGGGTGAAGAAATCAGTATTAGGAAATAATGCTATGATGCTGTGGGGGGCACATTGGAGGGTCACCAAAACTATACTGGAAGGCAATCGAGGAAATGGGCATTGTGGGACAGCAATTCTGGGACAGGAAGCAAAGGAGGTCTAAAGGCAATGACATTCCATTCTGAAGCCAGACCTCCAGAGGAAAAACAAAACAAAACCCAAAAACCTCCCAAAAGGGAGTGTGAGGTGGCAGTAGCTGCGGAAAGAAGAGGAAAGTAGACGGCTGGAGCTTTTGGGGAGGTGGCCCTGGGGCTCAACCCCAGAAGAACATCAGATGGGGCGGGGACACTTGGCCCTGGGAAACAGGCTTCAGTTAGGTCACCTTGAGTAACCACATTCTCTTGTTTGACTCCCCAATACCCTTTCTGCGTTATTGGCAGTGGCCACTCAGCTTTCTCCTAAGTTCCAGCTCTGATCATTGCCTTGCTCCTCCTTCCTGAAGCCTCCTCCTTCCAGCTCTCCTGAACTGTGATACATGACAATTTCTAAATCTCAGCTTGTGCCTTAGCCTGTGAAGCTACCTGGAGCAGACACTGCCCATCCTAAAAGAATAAGAGAACTGGAGGAGACCAGCACAAGCAAAGGGCCAGCGGTTCTGCAAGCCTTTTCAGAAAAGTCCTCCTCTTAATTTGAGAGGCAGGGTGGGGGATCTCGGGGGTAGGGAGGGAAAAAAATGAAACAAGATGGGGTGGGGAGGGAGACAAACCATAAGAGACTCTTAACCTCAGGAAACAAACTGAGGGTTGCTGAGGGATAGGGAGGAGGGAGGGATAGGATGTCTGGGTTATGGGGGAAAAAAAAGAAGAAGAAAAGAAAAGCAGGGTAAAATCTCTAAAGAAAAAGAAAAAAGAAAAGAAAAGAAAAGAAAAGTCCTCCTCTTTCGACACATCTGGGGAAGGGAAGACTTTCACTTCCACATTCCTGAGAGACAGGCATTCATTTTACAGTCTTTTCTCCAGTCACCTGAGCTCATATATCTTCTTTCCATTTATGAAATTTTATTTTCAAATATACTTCCTTTCAGTGTTGATGAAAAATGACACATTCTAGTATGAAATATGAGAAAATAAATGGAATTGATATCCTGGGATTGTAATTCTTTCCATACCTGTTTAAATAATTTAATGGCATAGGTTTGGTTTTGGATCTCCACTCTGTAGACCTCAAAAATCTCCCCTTCTCCAATTAGGAAGTCTTTGTGGAAATTTTTGGTTCCGTTGCTGATGTTTTGAAAGCTGATGGGGGATTTAAACAATATTCCTTAGGAAGGAAAGTAGGGAGAAGATAAGTTACTTTTTCTCTTCCTAAGAATCAATGCCGCTATTATAAAGAACCAGGACTTCCATACTAGAAATACACCAGAGCCCAACAGAGAGCCAGCAGAGCAAGGCCCAGGAACCCAAACGAAAGCGCACCTGTGCTCTCTGCCCATTTATTCGGATCTGGCACCCACCATTCCAGAGAGCAAATGGCTTTTTAGATATCTGATCAATAGTGCTGTGATTCTCTCACCCTTCCAAAGAGGTCAGCCAAAGAACTTAGATCTTTTCCAAGATCTGATTTCTTTGCCATTAGATCAATGGGTTGCTTTTGACTCACTATGAGCCTAAAATCATTTAGAAAAAAACCCTAAAAACCACAGAAGTGGAAATTTTGTTATGACTAAATATTGTCCAAGCACGACTGATGGAAACATTTTTCATGAGCCAAATCCTCTCTATTCCTAACTTATTTCCTCAGAGTAAATTAGGAAGATGCTTCAGCTTTTCAAAAAATCATCTAAAGTAGAGATTGGGAGAAAACAGTTAAAAGGCAATAAATGACATATCTAAAGGAAAAAGCTTAGCTAAATCCTTCAGAGCCCAATTTGGCTCTATTTCCACATTTGATGTTTGATTGAGATCTTACTGTTGAATCTTAAAGGAGCAAAACCTTATCCAGCTTTACTAATTTTCTTCTGACCCAAAGCACAGATGCAGATCTAGTAGTAAAAGAAGAGGCAAAGTAGCCTTAACTAGCCATTAAAATTTATCAGAATGATTCCCAGGTAGAACTGAATTATTCTCCCTGCTAATAAAGTAATAAAGTTGATATGGAAAATAATGGGATTTTCATAGTGACCTTCAGTATTGTTCTATAGGCATCTCTAAAGATTTCTGCAAGGGCTATGGAAATTTCTAAAACTATATTAAACCCAATATAATTTTTAAATGTTTTCCAATGACACATAAAAAGGCAAATTTCACTAATGGAAAATATGAAACCCCCTTAAGGGAAGAGACCACCACTATGTTTCCCATTGGCCAGTGGATTTTTAAAATATCACCATATCATCCATGACAGTTCTGTGTCAATTAAAAATGCATGTATTTCAAAATCCATGAAAATTTTACCCTACACCTGCATATTAATGAATAGTTAATAGGTTTATTGGCTATTTCTCCCTGTAAGTTAACTTATAGCAAAACATGATTTAAAGTAAAAAAAAAATTTTTTTTTTTACCTTTTTCATTATGTTCAGGAATAAGAACATTATCCACTGTGACATGGGTTGTTTCCTAAGAGAGGAAATACATACTGAAGTAATTCCATTTCATAAGTCTAGAAGGAACAGAACCTTAACAGAAATCCAAAGCTCCCCATGGACTATACAGTGCAATAGAGTAGAATCTAATTTAGAAGAAAGCTAGCAGAGCAAAGTTACTTTATTTAATCCAATAGTATTCATTGCCATATACAGTTAAGCCTTCCTTACCACTGCAAAAACTCTATGTCATGGTTATAGTCAATTTTAAATGACTTCTAATGCTATAAAAAATGATCACTGCCAATTTATTTGCTCTAATAAAAACCAACAGCAACATGCAAAATGCCAACTAGAACAAGAAAATTAAAAACTGAATTAAGACAAATGCATAGCTCACAGCGCTCTGAATAGTTCTAAGCCTCATCTATGACAGATCACCATGCGGAGAAAGCTCTTCACTCTTCCAACACTCACAAATGTCTAATTTCCTCAATCCCCAACTAAACAAAGAGTAATGAGAGAATGAAGGCTTTTCTGGTTTTAGAAAAGTACCTGCAAATCCAGCATTTTTCTGTCTGACAATTCCATTTCCCATGCTCAATCATACATGCAACAAAGTTCAAGGTTCATTATCTTCGCACATACACTCTACCTTGGGTAACACGTTTGGAAATCCATCTCCCTGAAGACTCTGTTCTGGAGGATTCAAGACTGCTCCTGAAAGACAAACAAGGGGAGCTAGATACAGAAATATTTTGTCTCTAATAAGTATATTTTTTTCCTTTCTTAGACTGTGACAATAAGCACCTTGCCAGCAATGTTAATTTCTAACCCTCAGTTTCATTCTCTTTGAATGGTTACAAATTTGCATACGTGAATAGCTTTCTAAAGATCAACTATGATGCAAACATACTTTTGTTCACTTAACACATAAATACCTATTTTAAATTATGGTTAGACATAATCAAAAATATTAAAAATAAAGCAGAATATGGGAAGGAAAAAGCAACACTGTATCAACTTTTTGCCCATACATTTTAAAGTTTTACAATCATTGGATTTTTATCTCCCTAGGTTAGTTTTTTGTTTTTTGTTTTTTGTTTTTTTTAAGATTTTATTTATTTATTTGACAGAGAGAGACCACAAGTAGGCAGAGGCAGGAGGAGAGAGGAGGAAGCAGGCTCCCTGCTGAGCAGAGAGCCAGATGTGGGCCTCAATCCCAGGGCCCTGAGATCATGACCTGAGCCAAAGGCAGAGGCTTTAACCCACTGAGCCACTCAGGCGCCCCTCCTAGGTTAGTTTATTTTTTATCCCATCGTATGCCATAAGGTATCAGGGGTGTGTGCGTGTGTGAGCGCATGCGTGCGCACATGCATCCGTGTCTTCAAATACAAACACCCTTCCCGAATGCATACAGTAACTTCTGTCTGTTCTATTTGAATTGAGGTAGTCTATTTAGCTTCCTACTAAAGATGAAAAGCCTGAAATATTTTGCTGTCACATTTGACATTTTTATTCAGACTCCAGAAAAACTTTATTTCATCTTCTAGTTTATCTTAGATTGTATTCTGGTGTTTTAAAAATTATTTTGCTTAGAAGACTGGCAATGAACTGTAATCAATTAATAACAGACCCCCTTGAACAAACTACAAGCCAAATAGACCTGGCAAGCATTCTATAGAACATTTCATCCCCAAACAGAAGAATATACAGATATTTCACAAGTGTACATTGAACAAGCTCCAGGATAGACCTTATCTTGTGCAATAAAATGAGCCTCAATAAATTTGGAAGGATTGAAATTATACAAAGCATTTTCTCTGACCACAATGGACCTAAAATAGAAACCCATAACAGAAGGAAATTTGGGACATTCACAAGTATATGGAAATTCAATAACAAATCCATAAGTAACCAATGAGTTCAAGAAGAAATCACAAGGGAAATTAGAAAATACTTTGAGATGAATGAAAATGAAAATACAACATACCCAAACTTATGGGATGCAGCAGAAGCAGTGCTTAAAGGGAAATTTATAGCTATACATGTCTAACTTAAAAAAGAAGAAAAATCTTAAATCAATAACCTGAATTTTCACCTTAAAGAACTAGAAAAGAAACTGCTAAAACCAAAAACAAAAGTGGAAACACAACTACCAACCTCACAGAAATAAAAAGAATTATAAAAGAATGTGATGAACACCTGGGTGTAAAAAATTAGGTAACTGAAATGACATGACACATTCTTAGAAAGACACAAACTGCCAAAACTAACTCAAGAAGAAATAAACAGTCTGAATGGTTGTATTGCAAGGGAAGAAACTGAATTAATAATCTATGATTTCCCACAAACAAAAGCCCAGGTGAATCCTACCAAACATCTGAACAAGATTTAACATCAGTTCTTTACATACAAATTCTTCCAAGATAGAAGAGGAAGTAACAATTCCCAAATCGTCCTATGAAACCAAGGACTAAAAATGTGTCTGGATGAAAAAGCCAAAAGAATAAGGATGCTGATTCAAAAGAATTTCCAGCCTAAGAGCCCAGAGTCTATAACATAAACTCAAGATCACTCAAGATGATTCTTGTTGAAGTCAATAAACCTAAAGTGGAATAAACAGAACCAGTGACATTAGAAAATTATTTTATTGACAAAAATGAATGGAAAAACCTCCATGAGCTTTACTTATCAGGTTGCTGTAAATGGAAGGCAAGACACAACCTCAGAAACAGACAAGAGGGAAGTGTCAGGCCACTGTGTAATGGGCAGCAGACAGATAAGGTAGAGTTAGAGGCCACGGCATAAAAACAGCAGTAAAGATAAAAGATACAACATCCCAGAGTTATTCTGCAGGTATCATTTGTGCTAAAATACAGGGCAAGAGAAGGGGGTGGGGGGCATGCGGGTGGCTCAGTGGGGTGAGCTGCTGACTCTTGGTTTTGGCTCAAGTCATGATCTCAGGGTCCTAGAATAAGCCCCACGTCCTGCTCCGTGGGGAGCCTGCTCAAGCACTGTATCTCACCCCTTCTCTCTCTCCCTCTCCCTACTTGTGCCTTGTGCCCAAATGTGTGAGTGCACACGCTCTCTCTCTCTCTCTCAAATGAATAAACAAATCTTAAAAAAATAATAAAATACAAGGAGAACCCAATTATATTTTCACTTTTAATCATACAATAAACTAATTATAAAAGTATATTTTACTCAAATACTGTGATTATGGTTATAATTCAAATACTTTCAGAGTTTTGGATGGAGAGCTGATTCTCTCTACGTTTTGAAACATGTAGCTTCTAGGTAAAAAATTTATAAAACTGAACAAGTGGTAGAAAGGAATGTGTTGTATAACTTAGGCAATAAGGAAATAAAATGTCACCAAAAAAAAAAAAAAAAGTAATAAAAGCCCTCAGAGAAAGCTTCCAGTAAGGAATCAGTAACACAGCATGGCCAGTCAAATGTCTTGAATAAAAGGCAATATTTACATTTACAAATTACATCTCCTACAAAATGGACTGAGAGCCACCTCATAAGAATCAAAAATGTTTACCATAGTTCACAATTAAGTGGATAGCTCGATGATGTCCCATCTCCTGCAGAATCTGTAAAAGATCACCGATGGTCTTGTTTTTCTGTGCCCAGGACCAAAGTAATTCTCTTGTTCCACTTTTACCTTGGTCTACATATTTTTCAATGTGACGAACATCCAGCCAGCTCCTTGAAAGTCGCTCCGCTGTGGAAATTGCAATGGGAAGAACCAAAAAAAATAATTTACTTTGATTGCAATCTGTTTTATTTCATATTACTTATACTTTTGATTTTGGACTAATTTTAGCATCTACTTCCCACCCAACTTCCCCCAATGTTATCATCTTACATTACCTCGTACAATGTCCAGAACCAGTGATCACTCAATTGCAGACCTTACTCTACTTTCACCAGTTTTCTACTTTCACATTCACAAATGTCCTTTTCCTGTTCTTACCCAGGTTCCCATGCTGCGATTTGTTGTCACTTCTTCTTAATCTCCATTCTCATGGTCTTCAGTCTTTCATTTAAGGACAGTGAAATACTATTATGTCTTTTTCAGTGCGTAGTATCAAGAGGTTCATATTGTCCTTGTCCTGTCTCTAGTGATCACAATCTAGATTGCTTCATTAAGGCGGTATCTGCCACCTTAATACATCCCTCTACTATGAAATTAAAATATTACCTTTCCCTGTAAAATTAATAACTATGTTGCGGGAAGATATTTTGAGACTATAGAAATATCCTGTTTCTCCTCAGATTTTTTTTTTAATGACTTTATTTACTTATTTGACAGAGACAGTTAGAGAGAGAACACAAGCTGGGGGGAGGGAGAGAGGAAAAAGCAGGTTTCCCAACAAATGGGGGAGTCCAATGCCTGGCTCGATCCTGGGATTCCAGGACCATGACCCGAGCCGAAGGCAAACACTTAACGACTGAGCCACAGATTTTACCCATAAACCTTTGCATGTGGCGTCTGCTTAACTGTGATCTTTTATTTCCCCTTCCTCCTCCTATGTTCATTAACCATAATTCTTCTGTAGGAAAGTGCTATCCATTCTCCCCCATTTAATTAACTTATTTATATCAGTATGGACTCATGAATGTTTATTTTATTCTATAGATCACAATGCAGTATTATTATTATAGACTTTGGTGCTACAATTATTCCAGCTCTGTCCATTCAGGTGGGCTCCTATGTTCTTCTGACAAGCCCCATCATTTTTGGATCCCTTCCTTATTTTCTGACCCTACGAGGTGCTCCAGGCTCATTTCGCATTTCCCTCATCCCAGCTCTGGAATTGATTAGTTTTCCCAGGAGTCTTGGTTCCTTTTATTAGACAATGTATCTAGAAGACAGGATGTAGGTGCTAGATGTTTTCATAACTGCCAGGGTTCCATTGCTTCGAGGTCCTCCAAGCAGACAGAATTAGGAAATTTATGTATGTGCATTAGCCCACACACCTGTATTTCTCTGTCTGTACATTTATTGCAAGCCATGAGTTTATACGGATACCTGCGATTCTAAGTCAACACCATGGTATATTAGCTCTTTCTCATTTGTAACTTTTCCCCCAAACAGCAAGAAATTTTGCTGTCATTATATATGATGTCTTTACTTATTTGTTCAATATTACCACATTCAGAGCTGCTAACCTATATGCCTCGGAGAAACAATTTAACTAAAATACACCATTTTTGTACCGTTCTTTTTGCCCTCAGCTTTAGAGTATTCAGCTAAGAGCCTATTTTCCAAAGTTGCTATTTAGCTCTTTTCTTCTTCACTCCCTTTGGTGCAGTTACTCATTTGCAAGATTCACTTGTTGCCGTTTTAATGGAAAGCTGTTTTAAATTTTTGTTCAATACTCTCTTGCTGCTGAACATTTTTGAGCAATTAAAAGCTAATATCTGGGTAGCATCGGGGTAATGTTCTACTGGGACATTAGGCTTTTAATTGCTCAAAAACAGCATATATGACTTATTTAAGATCTGGTATAAATATCTTGAAGCTGTACTTACTGAAAGTATATGAGTTTTTTTTTTTTTATTGTTACTAAATTTTTTTTTCCAGTGTTTCAAGATTCATTCCCCATTCCCCACACCCAGTGCTCCATGCTTTAGGTGTCCCCAGTACCCACCACCAGGCTCTCCCATCCCTCCACCCCCCTCCCTCCAAGTCCCTCAGTTTGTTTCTGTGTTCAAAATCTCTGTTGTTTCGTTTCCCTCCCTAGAT